>JADRCC010158726.1:0-11694 GCA_019843855.1 Hylomyscus alleni
GCTGTAGCTTAGGTGGTGGTGATGAGGCTGTAGCTTAGGTGGTGGTGGTGAGGCTGTAGCTTAGGTGGTGGTGATGAGCTGCAGGAAACAAGGGATGCTTCTCATTTTTCACTAAGCATCCTGCACAGAGCAAGATCCTAGAAACATACATCTAAATATGATTAGAAAATTTAGAAATTTGATACATTTATAATAAATCAGTGAACTGAATCATAAATATAAAACTTAACTCTTATACATGACAAAACCGCCGAAGAACTACATCATCATGTGTCAATGTTATCATATTTTTTTCAGAAATTTACATTATTCTTTCTCAAATATTTCAGTAATTGAAAGGGAAACAATGTTCCTGTTTGGCATCCTAAGTCCTACTTTTGACTTTAGTGCAAAAGCCACATGAAAGAAAATACATTTAAAGGACTTATAGATGCAAAAGTGTAGCACTCATGAAGCAAACAGATTCAAATACAAGAAACTACACAAAGGATTCTGAAGAAGAAATGACCCTTACAGACAGATCTTTCCATACTAAAAATATCAATTAATATTAGATTTTAAAAAGAAAAATGCAAGATATTAATATATGTCAAACTATCAATTGACAAAATGAAGCTCATATATAAACTTATCCTTTTCTCTTGGTAAGTAATGTGAATGAATAAAGATTAGAAGATTCCCAGACATGGCTGTGTTTTCTTTCAGAAAGGTAAAGATGCAATGAGCCTTTGAGGCTGTTTTCTTCCCCCTGGGATTTAAATGCACAGTGTTTCATTGTGTGGTCTTGAAGGACCCTCTGACTTCTCTGGCAGAAATAGCCTTACAGATTGCATGTCTCAGTGCTTGACAGTCATATAATAACTCTCCTATTTATTTGAATAAATAGGGATTGAAATGATTTCAACTCAACCTTACCTCACACTAAACTAAAGTCTCTTTAAATCAAGTTGTAGAATAAGAATAATCCAACCGCCCTTTGGGAGCAGAATAGATGGAGCAGTCAGTGGATAGTTCACAACGATGCAGAGGTTTTTTGTTTTTCCTTCAATGCTTGTCTTCCTTTTTCTTTCAGCTTTCTGGATCTGTATTTTATGTTGAATACATGGCCATTGTGAAGAATATCTGATTTTCCCTTTTATTTCTTTTGCTGTATCAGTATCTTCTTTCCATAGGTGATGAAGTATCCACTGGATTCAGAGAAACTTTGCTGACTTTGGGAGATATTATTTTCCTGTTTTTCTGGTACATCTTCCTGTATATAGACTAATCTCTTTAACAACTTTCCAAACACTGCTAATTTAATACCTGATAACATGTAAAAACATTGAGCAGCAAAAATTCTCACCTATGAGTCTCACCCGGTGTAGTTAATTAATTACCTGTATTCTTCCTTTACTTCACAATTCAATCTGCTGAAATTAGCACATACATCTGTTTCCTCTTATGCTTCACATCCCCAGAATCATACCTTCTTATCCACCCCTAAGCCACTGGCAGGCTCTATGTATTCCACTTAGACCAAGAAAAAATGACAATCAAAACAGATGGAGACATTGTTTCTAAAATCAATGGGTTTATAGATGCTTCCCTTACAAGATTGAAGATCCTTCACTTTATTCTGAACTCAGTGTGTCTTTCTGATGATATTCCTCCAGGAAATCTGTCTCCTTGTCATTTCACACAGGAAAGTTTCATCAGATTGAATTGTGGAGCCACTGTGACCTTCCTGCTTTTGTATTGTTGCTGTGTATCTAATCTCCAAACTTCATATTTGCACACAATTACTTTATCCACTTTATCTCCTGATCCTTCCCCCAGCCGCAGGTCTCAAGTTCTTGGTAGCTTCAAAACCTTATTTTTGTTTGTTCAGAGCATAACTTGATCAAATATAACCTTAAATGTTTAATTTGGATAAATATTGGATGTGATTTTAATGCCTGTCTTGTACTTCATACGTGAAGCTGGTGACTTTGGATCGAGTTTCTGCTAAAACAATTTAATTGTTTAACTTGTTTAAATCTACCTTTGTCATAGTAATGTAGAAACTTGAGTGTTTGATATATAATTTAACATTTTGATTGAGAATATTTAATTTGATATCAGCACCTTAATGAGAATAAAATTCCATCACATAAGGATTGGCCCACCAAGCAAAATACTTAGTTAAGTATGAATTAATTCTCTGAATAGGAAATTCTGTGAGGTAGATCTGCATTATGTTCTTGAAGCAAAGAAAGAGGCACCTGCCTAGAAAAAAGAAACAATTGTAATGTGATCATCTCTGGCTTCGTTGAACCAGTACTATGTCTCCATGGTATTCTAGGTATTCTATTGGTAGATCTGTGAAAGGATGATGAGAAAAATGAACTTTATACTGACAATGTCTATAAAAATAACTAGGAGAAGTATTGTTTTGATTGTTTCAGCAAGTTAAGAATGGACAGATGGGGCTGTAGAAATGGCTTTCCAGAGGACCAGGGTTCATTTTCCAGCACCCACAGTGCATCTCTATTGTCTATAGTTCCAGAAGATGCAACAACTTCACAAAGACATACAAGAAGGGAAACTACCAAATGCACATGAAATGATAATAAAATCTCCCCAAAAAATTGAAGTGTAGATAAGGTTATGGCTTTTTTCAATATGTAGAGAGCTTATCTGCAATATCCCAATATTTCAATTTGCATCAACAGCTATATAAATATATATATATATTAAAAGATTTTGTGAATCTATGAGAGAATACAAATTAATAGATTCCATAAAATGATAATAGAAACAAACTTGTTATGTCATCAGAATTCTCTAAAATGCTGCTATAATATGATCCATTTTTACCATTCCTGGGCATTTGCCCAAGGACCTCAAGGCAACACATCATAATATGCTTGAACAATAGTTTTTATTGCAGCACTATTTCCAAAAGCTTTGGTGCTTAACCATAAATGAACAGATGAAGAAGACATGGTTAATATATACAGTAGAAACTTTTTGGTCACAAAGAAGAATAAAATTATGTTGTTGGTAGGAAAATGGGTGCAAATAAAGATAAACATATTATGTAAATTAAGACAATTTCAGAAAAGCAAATGTTGAATGATTTCCTTCATATATGGGCCCTAAATTTTATAGTCACCTAAAATAATGCATGTACACATACACACAAAAAGAAAAATAGAATTGAAATTGTCTAGGAGAACAAAAAGAATCTCTTTTGTGAGGAAACAAAAAAAGAGAGTATAGGGAAGGTTGTAAAGAAAGGGTGTGTTTAAAACACAATATACACATGTAAGCAAAGCATTTTTATAGGAAAAAGTATTATTTATACTCTACCAACATTATTAAATAAAATACATATCTTTATTTTTCTTCATTGTTAATTTTTAGTCTACCCTTGTTTACCTTCCAGTGAGAGATTGAAGTGCAATACTGAGGCTATGGAGCACTCACAAAATGGGACCTAGCATGATCACACTCCCGACCCAAGAAGCTCAAAGAGTCAGATGCAGATATTTGCACCCAAACAATGGGCAGAATCAGATGACCTCTGCTGTTGAATTAGGGAAGGCTGAAAGAAGCTGAAGAGATGGGCAACCCTGTAGGAGGACCAGCAGTCTCAATTAATCTGGACCCCCAAGATCTCTCGATCTGGACCACCAAACAGGAAGCATACATCAGCTGATATGAGACACCCAACACATACAGTGGAGGACTGCTTGATCTGTGTTCATTCAGAGATGATGTCCCTAACCCACAAGAGACTGGAGGGCCGAGGGACTTTAGAGGTCAGGTAGGATAGGGGGTGGGAACATCTACTTGGAGATAGAGAGGAAGGGAGGAAGTATGGGATGTGGAACAGTTGGTGGGTGGATTGAGGGGGGTATAAAATATGGAATATAAAAAAATAAATAAATACACTTAAAAAAATGTGCAGGGCAATCAGGATTCTTGGCTCCAAGCATAGAGGTCATTTTCATTCATTTTCAGGTATGTCATTTAAAACAAACTACATCTTGCATCTACACCCTAACCTTGGAAATAGAATGACAGCCAGTAATACTTCCTTTTGAATTCTATAATAGCTACCTATTAAAGTGTGGGTAAATGATAGACAGAATTTAATAAAGTATTACACATAACCCAAGTTATATAAAATATTCTACTCAAATTGTGATGAAGCAAAATATTAAAGAGAAAACTGAGAGGCCTTATATAGAGTTAACTCTATATACAATGTTACCAGAGGGAGAACCACAGGTTTGGATTTCATCATTTGCCTTTAAATTATTTTGCTTCATATTATAATTCACACCCCTATGAACAAATAATCTCTTTGTGACATCTGGCCATGTTTTATTTTTGGCCTCATCTTCTTCTTTCTTAGGTAAAACCTTCTATTGGTAGCAATGCTCTAGAAAAGATGAAAAAATACTTTGAAAAAATATAATGATTATAGGAAAAGTTAGGAAGTTTTGAAGCCACAGGATCTATGGTATGAGAAAGTATAAAAAGCCATCAGTGTGTGAAATTTTCCTATTATATATTAGGAAGTGTAGCTCATCTTGTACCAGGCCCAAGCCTGAAGAATCCTCCTGATTCTACCCTGGGCAAACACAACTCAGTCCTCAGATCTAGCACTGATTCTATATTGAAACCAGAAAAATCTTGAATAATGCACTGTAAGTTCTAAAAAATCACAATTGTCAAGCTAGTCTACTGTGCCCAACCAAACTATCTTCCATAGCTGAAGTAGAAAGAAAAAGTATCCATGATATGAAAGCATTAATAGGATTAATTTCCAACAAACCTGCCCAACATTAAAAAAATGGAAGTAATACTTCTAACTGAAGAAATTCATAAGCATAGCTAGAAGATATTAGAAAGATAATATATCAAACTCTATTTAAGAACAAAATGTGATTAAGCAAGCAAACAGGAAAAAAATGGTATAGTCAGAACTCACCTTTCTATAAGAGTCCTAAATATTAATGGCCTCAATTCTTCAATTAAAAGACACAGGTGACCTGAGTCACTGGCTCTACACCCAGTCCCACAGCAGCCAAAGGAAGCTCAACTTCTAGGTGCTCTAACAGGCTCATGAACACAGGTGAGGGGAGTAACTGGGTGCCCTAGGATCCAGAATCACAGGAACTCCCCTCCCAGCCAATGACACAGGTTCTTTCAGGTCTGAATCTGAACTCAGAGCTGACCTGGGGATCACAGGATCACAGGATCACAGAGGAAGCTTGACTTCCAGGAGCTCTGTCACATTCATGATCTTAGTATCACAGGATCCTAGAATCAAAGGATCACAGAGACATCTAGACTCTGAGCAGTTCTTAAACAACCAAGATTACAGGAAGGACAGGCTCCAGTCAGAGACAGCAAGGACAGGTAGCACAAGAGATAACCTGGTGGCAAGAGGCAAGCACAAGAACATAAGCAACAGAATCTGAGGCTACTTGGCATCATCACAACAGAGTTATCCCACAACAGCAAGTCCTTCATACCCCAACACACCAGAAAAGCAAGATGTAGATTTAAAATCACATCTCATGCTGATGTTAGAGGACTTTAACAAGGTCATAAATAACTCCTTTAAAGAAATAGAGGAGATTACAGGTAAACAGGCGGAAGCCCTTAAAGAGGAAACTCAAAAATCCCTTAAAGAATTACAGGAAAACACAACAAAACAGGTGAAAGAATTAAACAAAACCACCCAGGATCTAAAAATAGAAACAGTAAAGAAATCACAAAGGGAGACAACCAGGGAGATAGAACATCTAGGAAAGACATCAGGAGTCATAGACTCAAGCATCACCAGCAAAATATAAGAAACAGAAGAGAGAATTTCAGTTGCAGAAGATACCATGTAAAACATTGACAGAATAGTCAAAGAAAATGTGAAATGCAAGAGCTCCTAACCCAAAACATCCAAGAAATCCAGGACACAAAGAAAAGATGAAACTTAAGGCTAATAGGTATAGAAGAGAGTGAAGATTCCCAGCTTTAAGGGCCAGTAAATATCTTCAACAATATTGTAGAAGAAAACTTCCCTAACCTAAAGAAAGAGATGTCCATAAACATACAAGAAGCCTACCAAACTCCAAATAGTTTGGACCAGAAAAGAAATTCCTCCTGTCACATAATACTCAAAACACCAAACACACAAAACAAAGAAAAATATTAAAAGCAGTAGAGGAAAAAGATCAAGTAACATATAAAGGCAGGCCTATCAGAATTATACCAGAGACTATAAAAGCTAGAAGATCCTGGGTACATGTCATACAGACCATCAGAGAACACCGGCCCAAGCTACAATACTGATTTTTCCAAAAATATTCATGCAAATCAGCCTCAAAAGGGATAGGCTAAATGATAGATCACACAGAGACTGGATAATCTTGAGATTGGACACAAAATGCTATAGCTATCTTTCCTTTTATGTGATCATTTTTCTGATTTTCTTTCAGGCCACACAACAAGAATTTGTTGCCCAAATTCAGCATGAAGTAATTGACAGAAGATTATTTTTCAAGTCCCTTAAGTTGGGGTGAATAGTTTTGGTCATTTTATGAGTTACAGATAGATATACCATTGATGTCGAAGATAATTATTGACTTTGTCAGAAAACAATTACATTTTCATCAGGGATTTCTCTCCTCTATTTAATAATGGAGAAAAAGAGGGGGAAAGAGAATAATAATAACAAAAAAATGGAAAAAAATCATGAAAAATATCTAATAGACTTAAATATTTTACTTTGAAATAGATTAAAGTAAATTGATAGAAATTTAAAATTGTTCTGTTTAACTATTGCTTAATGATTGAAATTTGAGGTTTCTTTTTTGACTATTTTAATGATAGATATTTATGGTTCTTTTGTTTGATTATTATATCTTGGTGGAATTTAAGATTGTTTGATAGACTGCACACAAGTAGCTTATTTAAAATGTGATTTGAAGTTCTAGTATTATGGCTTTTCTACTTATTTCTATTGTGTGTAGCTTGTTAGAAAAAGATTGTTTTTAAACAGAAAGGGGGATATGAACTAGAAATTCAGGTTTCTTTAATGACTCAGTAGTATGAGTATTTCTAGAAACTGTCTTGGGGGAAAGCATGTAATGTTATGCTAAAACAGCCACTTGAGAGGGCATGTGGTGTTTAGAAGAACTGCACAAACAACGGGACTATCCTCCTGCATTGCTACACTGTGCAACCATTTGCTTCTTCACTAGTCTTTGCTGGTCTTCACTGATCTTCACTATAGAGAAACACACCAAATATCTTTTTGACATTTTCCAGCTAATTCTGGCCACTTTGACTAACCCATATCCATTTGTCAGAGCCTTGGATTTCTGTTGGCTTGAGCTACAGGTACTGATTTGAGTATGATGTTTGCTATTGGTCTAGACTGCTGGTGTCCTAAAATGAAGAGTAGAATTGCCCCAAAGTACTACTACTGAACAGTTCCACAACCCCCTTTTCCTTTTAACCTTTTTTTTCTCCCCTTTCTCAAGTGCTTGGCCTAGAAGGGAGATTGAAGCATGTAAGAATCCTAAATAAAAGAAATTTTGAAAAATCTAAGCCTACAGATCAGCAACATAACAAGACTCATTAAAAATGAGGACATTAATACTAAAAAGTCTTCTGACTAAAAACTGTCAGGCACAAATGCATTCACAGCAGAATACTACAGGACTCTGGAAAAGGATCTAAGGCCATTTTTTTTTTATTTTTTATTTTTTATTGGATATTTTCTTTATTTATGTTTCAAATATTATCCCCTTTCCTGGTTTCCCTCCCTCCCAGAAACATTCTATAACATCTTCCTGCCCCTTGCTTCTATCATGGATGTGCTAGAACACCTGAGAATGGAGCCTCCTCTGGGGCCTGTGGGACTGGCCACAGAGTTTGTTTCGCCAGAGTTAATCTGGCCAAGGTCAATGTTTTTAAAGCATTTTTTTAAAAAATAAATGAGTGTGTACAAATTCTTCTACATACCCAGTGTTACTCTAATAAAATAACAACAACAATAATAAACAGGTAAGGATGAAACAGTCAAACACAGCTATAGGGAAATGTTCTTAGTGAATATCGACTCAAAAATCATTAAAGTTATACTTGTGGACCAAATATGTCAGGTACACATACTCAAATGTAATAAATCGTGTATACAGCAAAACAGTCACCATGGCAACTTTAGTTGGTTTTATTTACTTGTTTCTGTCAAAAATACAAATTGTTTAATATAGTCTCAAAAATGTCCATCATTTTTGACTTAAACACAAAATCAAAAGATAACCCCAATAGAATTTCAAAATGCCTTCGACAAAATTCTGCATAATTTCATGTTAAACATCCATGTTAAACTGAAGGGTACATATAGTAATGTACACATGTGAAAAAATCATGAAAAAGTAACCCAATTGGGAAAAAAATAAGCTATCCTATTAAAATCAGGAAGAAGAGTAGGTTGTCTACTATCTGAAGTGAATATGATAGACAGTGGTAAACAAGCACTAAGCATATATACAAAGGAAAGGAAAAGGGGACCACAATGGGAAGGGTATAGTGGAGAATAACAAGATGGTCATGGCGATGGTTTGTATGTGCTTGGCCCAGGAGTGACATTATTAGGAGGTACGGTCTTGTTGGAGTAACTAAGACATAAGTTGTTACCAGGAGTGGCCTATTGATTTGATTTGATTGACCATGCTTTTGTTTGGAAGAATGTAGATTTTGGGACTTTGTATTTGGAAAGCAATAAAATGCTGTAAAGGGAGCTTAGTGGGTCATCCTAGTAGGAATATGGAAGACTTTGTTGATGGGAGTAATTTGAATTTTTCTGACCTGACCCAAGAGGTTTCAGAGGAAAAGAATTTCAGAGTGTGGCATAACGACTGTTTTTGTGGTATTTTGTTGAAGAATGTGGCTGATTTTTCCCTTGTCTGAAGAGTCTACCAGACACTAAGGTTAAAAAAAAATATTAATTGCATTGACAAAGGAAGTCTCAAAAAATCCTAATAGAGACTTCAATTCTCTGGTTAAGTCTCATGAAGAGCATTTTGAAAAAGTGTAGCAAATTTAGAAAGGAAAAATATAAAATACATGGTTCAAATATTAAAGGGACACCAGGAAGTAAAATGGAGCCAAATCTTGTGTTCTAGGAGATAACAGATTATGGGAATATTGATCTTGTGGCAAGATTCCACCCAGCTAAATTAGATTCAGGCAAGGTAGTATAAGCCTCTAATCCCATGAGGCAAAGACAAGATCTCTGAGTTCAAGGCCAGTCTAGAAAAGAGTAAGTTCTAGGTAAATAATTAAATTCAGGTTTGGTGTCCCACACCTTTAATCTCAATGTTCAGAAGACAGGCATTGTTGATATCTGAGTTGAAAGTCAGTTTACAGAGCAATTTCCAGGACAATCAAGCTTAGGCAGTGAGGGAGTTGGAAACAGAAAGCTGGTGATAATGTAATAGAAAAAGAGGCCATATTCCAGCTCCTGAAAGCAGCATAATTTGGCAGCTTTGGTCATGTGGCTCTGGCTTAGAGTGAGAAATAGAAGTGACTACTGGAACAATTGATTCTGTTTAGCTAGAGCAAGGAATTAGAGGAGATTAAGAAGAGATCAGCATGGCTGAGGTAAAAATTTCTGGAAAGTGTTTTCTGAGAGTACCAAGAAGCTGTGTTCCAGAGGTTGCCTAGGTTGCACCCCATTAAGCAGCTGTACTTGGTAATGTGTAAGAGTCACCCAGGTGGTGCTGGTTTTGAAGGCACAAACCGGTCATAAAGAGCAGCTGAGGCTTGAGACTGTGAGAGGCTAGGAAGTTCATTGGTAAAGGTGTAGTCTCAATTGCTTTTGATGGCCAAGGACTGAGGTGGTCATGTGTAGGAGTTCAGGCTGGGCACCAGGAAGAGAGGCTATTGGTGAAGCCTGGTTGCAGCAGAAGACCCCAGCATATTAAAGATGCCAGTACTATTGGTTGACCACCAAGAACAGCAGCAGCAGTGGAGTGGATCAGCCTGAGCTTAGAGTGCTACAGAGGGAAATGAGGCCAGCCCTTTGATGGAGCCAAGAAGATCATGTGTAGATCTGAGAGTGAAACAAGAAGCTATAACATTCAGGTTGCCTTGGAGACCCCAAGATGTTTGAGATGCCAGAGCTGTGGACTAGCTGCTGAGGAAAGCTGCTAACAAGGTGTGGAACCAGCCCAAGAGAAAGGAATTTGTTGCAGTCAACAAATATGAAAAAGACCATTTTGAGATCAGACATGGAGACTCAGTTTGGGGTTTGCTCAGCTGGTTTCCTATCTTGCCTTGGGATTACAGATAAATGATTGGATAAATCTCAGAAGAGACTTTGAATATTGGACACTTAACATTGTTGAGACTGATATAGACTATGGGGACTTTAGAAGTTGGACTAATAGTATTCTGCATTGTGATATATTTAGCTATGGCCCTCATAGACTCCTATGTTTGGACAAGCCTATGGGGTCAAGAGGTGGATTGGGATGGTTTGTATACAATTGGCCAGGGATTGGCACTATTAAGAGGTGTGGCTTTGTTGGAGCAGGTGTGTCACTGCTGTTGTGTGCTTAAGACCTTCACCCTAGCTGCCTGGAAGTAAGTGTTCTGCTAGCAGCCTTCAGATGAAGATGTAGAACTCTCAACTCCTTCTGGACCATGTTTTCCTGGATGCTAACATGTTCCCACTTTGATGATACTGCACTGAACCTCTGAATCTGTAAGCCAGTCCCAATTAAGTGTTTTCTTTTAGAAGACTTGCCTTGGCCATGGTGTCTGTTCACAGCAATAAAATCCTAACTAAGACAGTCATTAAATGGAGGAAAAAATGGCAAAAAAGCAGTGCTGGGCTTTTTTAAGGAGATTGATGAGGGTAGTCATTAAAGAGAAAAAGAGTTAAAAGGAGTAAATAGCAATATGGATGGCTGAAAGGGCCAAAAGGAACTGTAATGTCTCATATTTACATAAAATTTATGTATAATATGTATTAGAATAGAGTATTTAGCTTAAGTTAAGTTTTGCAAATTGAAAAGATATTGCTTTCCTCAGGACTAACAAGTCTCCCAGTTTGGCTTTTAAAATAATATAGGTTATTGCAATTGTTTTGGTTTGCCTCCCAGATGTTGAATGCAATCCATATTTCTGAAGATACCACACACTTTAGGCAGAAGACTGAAAAATTAAGGAGGATCTAAGTGGAATACCTTCATACTTCTGTCTAGCTTTCAGAGTGCTTGAAGGAGCTATATAAGCTACCATAAGAGTGAAGCAATCAATAGTACTATTCAGCTCTGAAGAATATGAACCAAAATAATAACCAGCATTTCAAGATATTGCCCAATAACAGTCATGACGTTTGTATTCTGGCAATAACCAGCAGCTTTCTTAATGTATTTAACCTCTCAACAGGAAGGTTACTATGTGCAGGAAACACAGTCAACTACCTGTGGTTACTAACATCAAGGATCTTACAGGAGAATCTACTATTGCCACTTTAATAAATAAATATATATGTATTAAATACTTATCATCATACCCACAGAAAAGTATAGCTCTATGACCACACATTCAAAAAAGTACTATTTGTAGGAAAAAAATAGAGAATTACAAAAATCCACAACTATTTAAAATTCAGAGAACAACTGACTCTAGCTGCCCAGC
>JADRCC010158732.1:0-13714 GCA_019843855.1 Hylomyscus alleni
GAGAGAGAGAGAGAGAGAGAGAGAGAGAGAGAGAGGGAGGGAGGGAGAAAGGTTGTACATCCCTAAAATACCAGTTACTTGGAGTCTAAAGCAGAAAAGACACCAGTTCAAGGCCAGTCTGGGCAACATATTGAAAATCTGTCTTACGAAATGAATTACACAGACAGTAAGGTGATTCACTGAAATGAAAAGGAAGAAGCTGAGTGTGGTGGCACATGGTTGTGGTCCCAGCTGAGAAAGAAGAATCACAAAGCTAAGGCCATCCTGAGCTAAAGGAAGATATTATCTCAAAGAAAAAAAAAAGAAAAGAAATTAAGACATTTCCAGATTGGGATGGTTTGAATATGCTTGGCCCAAGGAGTGGCACTATTAGGAGGTGTGGCCTTGCTGGAGGAACTGTGTCACTGTAGAGGTGGGCAATGATCTCCTCCTCCTAACCACATGGGAGCCAGTTTTCTCTTAGCGGCCATCAGAAGAAGATGTAGTACTCTCAGCTCCTCCAGCTTCATGCCTGCCTGGATG
The DNA here is from genome assembly GCA_019843855.1 of Hylomyscus alleni. Taxonomy (NCBI): domain Eukaryota; kingdom Metazoa; phylum Chordata; class Mammalia; order Rodentia; family Muridae; genus Hylomyscus; species Hylomyscus alleni. The sequence continues at coordinate 523 of JADRCC010158732.1, forward strand.
CTGCCATGCTCCTACCTTGAAAATGGATCGAACCTCTGAATGAGTCTGTAAGCCAGTTCCAATTAAATGTTATCCTTATAAGAGTTGCCTTGGCCATGGTATCTATTCACAGCAGTAAAACCATAACTAAGACACAGATTAACAAATAGTCATATTGCTGGTAGATTTGCCTTATAAGTAATGAAAAATTGGGAATATTCATGTGGAAATGAAAGGACACTGGTAACTTAGATCCCCATGAAAGGAATAAAAAGTCAGTAACTATGTAAGTAAATGTAAAAGACACTGTTTTCCCCTTTGAATTTCCTGATTGGATCATATCTTCAATTCATTGATGAAGGATGGATCCTCAAGGTTTATGGAAATAGTTGAACATGGAACTCTTGATATTGCTCAGATGAGACTGACAGTCAAAAATACAGACAGCCTAAAAGAGGAGGACACTTTGTACCATGCAAGTCCACAAGAAGTTATACTTGACAATAGAGTGAACAGCATGGTTCAGTTCTTGTGGGTTTTTATGTGCCTCTTGCTTTCCATGGAAGGTTGTCATTAGCTTCTTTGAATAATTCCATGGGCTCAAGAACTGATGCCTCCCACATAGGGATAAGCAAGAAGTGTGCTAAGTTTGCATATATATATATGTTAAAGATTGGGTGTTGACTAGGGATTTTATCTACAGGAGCTTAGTGGAGAGCGGAATTTATGGTTAAGCTATTTTATATCCTTGTGATTTTTTCCAGATGTCAAAGAAGTGCTTAATTTTAGGGCTTCGGCCGTGATTGATCCTCTGATGTCATCACGCCAATTTAAACTGGTGACAGTTGAGATTGTGGAGGAGTAGAAGTGTCTTCCTGAGAGGTGAAGCAGCCACTTAATTAGGAATATAAGGGTCACATGATCATAAAAACAAACATGAGCAATTACAGTTATCCCCATATATAGCTATTAATGGCATTTGGAGGATCTATATGGCTCTGATGTAGAAGATGCTGGCCCCTATGAATGAATTTATATTAATCAGTGCCTTTGGCAAAAGTGACAATCAGTGGGATCCATTTGTCACTTTTCAACTTAAGAGTTCTCTGAAGAGCCCATTAGGCTTGCAATTAAAGCAGCTGCCCATGGGGTGGGAGTTATACTGGATGCCTTCTTTAAGAGCATGGTATTTTGTTCTCGGAAAAGCAAATTGGTACTTTTTCAGGCACTGCTAGCAGGGCCTGAAACTGCAAAAGGGTTAAGTCCATTTACTGTTAACTTAGTATATGCAGAGATATGTTACATTGATTTACAGTTTGAATATCTACAAAAACAAAAGAAATTTCAAGAGTTCTTTATTCTAAAGGAGACAATTTTAAGGCAACAGTTCAAGAGAGAAGTATATATATGATCATTTGTTGGCCAGAGCATTCAGTTGACTGTCTAAAACAACCAATTATGTTAACTCTTGGTCACATTCTTTTTAGGGACATTCTGGCAAAGGGAAGAAAACCAATAACATTCTATTGAACTTTATGTTATGGTGAGATACTATCCATAAAGTGAATTACTTCATACCTAGCCAAGGGCCTATGAAAAGTTTCACTTCTCTCAGTACTATGGCAAATGATGGAGGATAGGGAACTTCAATATCTTTGGTAGATAGGATGCACTAGAGGGCCCAGACTTAGGTTTGTTGTGAAGAAAGGAGGCCTCAGTAGCTTTGCCTGCAAAAAGGCAAGGCCTTGCAAAGGCCTGATATGTTCTTTAGGAGGTAATGGTAAACTACATTGAGAGGTTGTTTAAATAGATATTGAATATAACATCCAAACCAATATTAACATAGTATTTACTGCCTGCTAATTGGATAGTCATCAATTCCAGTGATGTTGGCTATTGGGCATAAGACCCTTAATGGAGGTGACTTATATTGAAGTGAAGTTATCTACTGAGGCATTATTTTTTCGGGCTTTAAACCAGACACATTTGGAACATTAAATAGAAAAGCATTTGGGATAGTTGCCCCTTTTGCTGCTTAAGTCATATACTTTTTCATTATTGAAGACCCTGTGTTAAGTCACACTGTGTCATTATCCATTATTTTAATGAAACTATTGCATCTCATTTAACTGAGCCAAATTTAAAGCGCCAAACACGTAATTATTTATTACTCAGAGTATCCATGCACACTTAGAGGATTTTTTTTTTTAGCATAACGAGTACAACAGCCATTGGGACTTTGGGCCAAATAATGATTCTGATAGTTGAGTTGAGGTACGCATGTGTCCCCCATACTTAAAAACTCCCTAACCATCATTGAGAGTACTTTGTTTAAAGTTCATGGGCCTCCTTATATAGCTATAATTTGATCCTCTATATGGATTCAATTTCTAAAGCTTTACTAATAGGTACATTTCAGTAAAGGAATAGAGAATCTATGTTGCAATAGAGAGGCACAAAAGCTACTTTGCCCCACTTTGTGCTTCATCGTATACATTATGTCAATTAGTTGTAGGTTTCCAGTTTTGTCATCTTCTGCACCCATGTCTCAATCTCTTTTCTGCACCCCAGAGTCCTTTGTTGCAATGACAGCATATGTAACAGGGTGGGAGAGCTGGAGAACATTAGGCCTACCATCCTGCTGCAGTATATCTGCAGACTCCCTCTTTGCTCCATACAACTTTTCTCACAGTAATTTAGTGATGCCCATCTTCTCACACAAATCACACCATATTCTCTTTTTTTCATGATTTAAGAGACAGGTACAGAAAGCTGTCCTAACAAATCTGCATCACTATACACTGGTTTGTAATTTCTATGACACACACGAAGGAAGGGGAAATGAATGGAGCTAGACTGAAATAAAGTTCTTGTTTTTCCCTCTTTGTCCTTGTGTTTTTTCTTTTATTAATAAATGTTTAAGTTAGCATACTTTTACTATGAAAGAAAAATGCCTGTTAAAAAATGATCCAAATGATCTTATTTACGTGTGAACCCTACAAACATCAATATCAGCCATCTAGATGAGATTTGTCTATGCATGCTTCAGCTATTATGGTGATAGTTTACCATTTGACTAGATTTGAGGCCTATTCCACATGAGGGAATCCATGCTTTGTACTGTAACCCAGACAAAAACACACAGCTGGAGAAGTCCTAGGCTCCAAAGGAGAACTTATTACTATTGTTTAGTTTGACATAGCACCTTCTAAATACCTACATTTATACCCATAGATGAATGCAGCCCTCAGCCTTGATCAGAGAAGTTTCTCTTTGCAGAAAATAGTGAATTCATAGACTCACAGCTTTGCAGAGTGTCAGGTTCTCAGCCATAAATAAGACATCTATAACAGCCTCTCTCAGACTCGGGACAGCATGGAAGAAGAGGCAGAAAGAATGTAAGTTTCTGGCAGTCAACATGTATAAGAATGCAAATGGATCCATTCCTATCTCCTTGTACAAAGCTCAAGCCCAAGTAGATCAAGGACCGCCACATAAAACCAGATACACTGAAACTAATAGAAGAGAAAGTGGGGAAGAGCCTCGAGCACATGGGCACAGGAGAAAATTTCCTGAATAGAACACCAATAGTTATGCTCTAAGATCAAGAATTGACAAATGGGACCTCATAAAATTATAAGGCTTCTGTAAGGCAAAGGACACTGTCAATAGGACAAAATGGCAAACAACAGATTTGGAAAAGATCTTTACCAATCCTACGTCTGATAGAGGGCTAATATCCAATATATACAAAGAACTCAAGAAGTTAGACTCCGGAGAAACAAATAACTCTATTTAAAAATGGGGTACAGAGCTAAATAAAGAATTCTCAACCGAGGAATACCAAATGGCTGAGAAGCTCATAAAAAATGTTCAACATCCTTAGTCATCAGGGAAATGCAAATCAAAACAACCCTGAGATTCCACCTCACACCAGTCAGAATGGCTAAGATCAAAAACTCAGATGACAGCAGATGCTGGCAAGGTTGTGGAGAAAGAGAAACACTCCTTCATTGCTGGTGGGATTGCAAGCTAGTACAACCACTCTGGAAATCAGTTTGGCGGTTCCTTCGGAAACTGGACATAGTACTACCAGAGGACCCAGCTATACCACTCCTGGGCATATACCCAGAAGATACTCCAACATGTAATAAGGACACATGCTCCACCATGTTCATAGCAGCCTTTTTATAATAGCCAGAAACTGGAAACAACCCAGATGTCCCACAACAGAGGAATGGATACAGATAATGTGGTACATTTACACAATGAAATACTACTCATCTATTAAAAACAATGACTTCATGAAATTTGCAGGCAAATGGATGAAACTTGAAAATATCATCCTGAGTGAGGTAACTCAGTCACAAAAGAACATACACAGTATGTACTCACTGATAAATGGATAGTAGCCCAGAAGTTCAGAATACCCAATATTCAATTCACAGACCACATGAAGCCCAAGAAGGAAGATCAAAATGTGGATGCTTCACTGCTTCTTAGAAGGGAGAACAAAATACTCACAGGAGGAAAATATGGAGACAAAGTATGGAGCAGAGATTGAAGGAACAGCCTTCCAGAGACTGCCCCACCTGGGGATTCATCCCATATACAGTCACCAAACCCAGGCACTATTGTGGATGCTAAGAAGTGCTTGCTGACAGGAGCCTGATATGGCTGTCTCCTGAGAGGCTCTGACAGTGCCTGACTAATACAGAAGTGGATGTTCACAGCCATCCATTAGATTGAGTACAGGGTCCCCAATGGAGGAGTTAGAGAAAGGACCCAAGGAGCTGAAGGATTTGCAGCCCCTTAGGACGAACAACAATATGAACTAACTAGTATCCTCAGAGCTCCCTGGGACTCAATCACCAATCAAAGAATACACATGGGGGGACTCATGGCTCTAGCTGCATATGTAGCGGAGGATGGCCTAGTCGGTCATCAGTGGAAGAAGAGGCCCTTGGTCCTGAGGGTGTTTGAGGCCCCAGTGTAGGGGAATGCCAGGGCCAGGAAGTGGGAGAGGGTGGGTGGATTAGTGGGTGGGGCAGCGCCCTCATAGAGGCAGGGGGAGGGGGGATAGGATAAGATGTCTCTGAATGGGAGACCTGGAAAGGGGAAAACATTTGAAATGTAAATAAAGGAAATATCCAAAAAAAAAATGTAAGTTTCAGAGGATCGTGTGAAGGGATGTGGAAAGCCATCTTCTGTGCAATCATGTGCTCACAGTAGCTTCAGTTACCTGTCCTGTTTCTACACACTGCTGGCCCTGTCAATTAAAAGAAATGTGGTGAATGGAGTTGTAGAGAAGAAGGAGGGATTGACAGGCAGGGGAAACAGATAAGAGAGGATGGGGTGAGCGTAATTAGAATGTATTATATACATGTATGATATCATCAAAGAACAAATTTAATTAACACATTTTAAAAATGATCCAACTATGTGTTATCTTCAAGAGACAAGGATTTAGATTAAAACAAGACAATTATGTTACAATAAGAAGAGAGATCAAAGTAGACCATGCAATCTAACCAAAGGGGAGTTGAAGCAGATACACTCCAGACAAAATGAACTTTGAGATAAAAATTTGTTAATAGACACAAAGTGGTACATTTCATAATTTAAAATGGCCAGTAATTCATAAGCTGTAAGAGTAATAAATGCACACCTAAAACTACACCATATTTCCACACTACCAGGATATCCTGGTTGTTATGTCTCATAGCTACTGTCTCAGCTAGAACCATGAAGGGAAAGGAATGATTTGATAACTGTTGAAGATCTCAATATCCCACTTTAGTACAATTGCATAGTAGTAGATCAAAAAAGAAATAAAGAATCTGAATTACCTAAACCTGTTCATCTTTTTAAAAATTGATTGTGTGTGTGTGTGTGTGTGTGTGTGTGTGTGTGTGTGTGTGTGTAGGCCTGGAGGCCAGAAAAGAGATTGGATTGGGTTTCTTGAAGTCAGAGTTACGGGTGTTTGTAGGATACCCAGCTTTTTATGAGGATATTGGAATCTGAGTTGGGGTTCTCTTGATGGCATGGCAAGTATTATTATCCACTGAGATATCTCTCCAACCTCTCAACCATATAGTCTTAATGGAAAACTATATACTCTTCCTCATGTACCTCAAGTGCTTAGCATGCGGATTGGCACATATATGCATGTATTCATTTGTTCACTGATATTGAGTTTCTATAATATTACTGGTACTATCCTCAGCTTTAGGCATAGAATAAAGAACAAAACTAGTCCCCGACTACATTCATCAAGAATAAATAAATATTTTAATAATTAAGTCATGTGACACTTCCTCTGCATCTCCAACCTATGAACCTCTTCTTAGTCCACTCTCAGTAGTCAGAACACACATTTATCAACATCCTATTGAAACAGAGTGTTGCCATGCAGCTCAGACTAGCCTCCAACCTGTGGTTCTCCTGATTTGTGTCGTCCAGGTGCTAGAATTACAGATATGTGCTATTAACCCTGACTGAAATAATGTTTCAAAAATGTGTCTTGCATGCATTTGTCTGTCTACTCCTGGGTAACAGGACATGCATTTTCCTTATTTCTAGTCCCTGGAAAATATCAAGTGCTCACTTGAGGGTTTGTTCCATATTATTTGCAATGTCTTTTAACTAAGATCTGTTCCATACTATTTACAGTATCTTTTTAACTATGACTAACATTGCTTCACATTTAAGTCCTTCCTATTTCATCTCTATAGCCCTCCTCTACCACAAACACAAGATAATATGGCTAAGAACACTAATCTAGCTTCTGGTTTTTCCTGGATTTCACATTTATTTCAGACACTGGGTCCCCAGGAGATGTGTATGAATCTAGAAGTATTCTCAATGACCCACAGGACAATAGACTGTTCATCCTTTGATGTTAGATAAAGCTACAGTTCTATTCACTTTGACCCTTCAAAGCTCTCTTCCTACTGTGGACTGTGGGCTTCATGGTTTCAAGTACTGCACTTATTCTGACTCGCACACTTGTGATTCTGGAGACACTCTGAGATTCAATGAAAAAAAAAAAAGAGGCCAACTAGGGCAACAAAGTCCAGCAAAGAAATTGTAACTAGCTCAACTATATTATCTCTTTTATTAGGAAAAATATCTCATGCTACAGATCCACACATCCTGGTAAGTAATGACCCCATGTAATCAGCTTGTATGCAGAGTTTACTATTCGAGTGCTAGGAGGTATCGGGCACATAAGCCTGTGCTGAATTAACTACATATTAGAGAGTATAATTCTGAACACAGAATTTCTGCAAGTCAGTGCCGTTGCCTCTGTGCTTCTGATGGGAAAACAGGGCAAGAAGGGTTAAGTAGACCTGAATATTCCCATCATTTTCTGTGAGGTGAGGCATTTTTTTTTGTTTCATTTAAACCTTGAGAATATCTGTGAGGAGAGGGGAGAGGAGAGGGATGTGTTTATGTGTATGTACAAGTGTGTTGTGAGGAAGCTGTCAGTGAAAGCCTTGGAGCCGCAGTGTGAGGGAGGTGCTGAGAATGATGGATCTGAGGACACACTGGGAATGGAGAGTGATAGGAGGTGGGTAAAAAGAGCTGACAAGGAGGACCCCAGGGGTGCCAAAGAGACTGACAGCAAAGGTCCTTGGAGTGAGGAGGAATTGACAGTCTGACAGGGATGACCCTATGCAGAGCCATGGAAGGACCAATGGTATTTGCTGGATTTCCCTACTAGTTGATCTAGTGTCCTAGTTGGGGCCCCTTGGGTTGAACTAATAATGTACGTGCCCTACTACAATGCCAACACATCAAACAAGCCACCATTAGAACAGGATCATTTTCCTCCAGGCAGCTGCTTGCTGCAATCATTCTGCTGATTAAATTTCATTCTGGAAAGTACTGCACAGACATTAATCAGGTGTCACAGCTACTCCATCCTATAGAGCCAAAGCCTCTCTGACCTTTAAAAATACACCAAACAGTTGCTAGAACACATCTCCCAGGGAAGACAGAGTCTTGGGCCAACCCATGGAAATCTATGCTATTCTATCCCCTTCCTAATTTCCTATCCTTTGGTGAGACTAAAGACTAACAGAGATCTTTCTAACAAATTCCACTTAGGGATCTCTGGTCAGTTCTTTCCTAATGATAACATCATCTTGCACATAGGTGTGTTTGAAAGTCTGGAAAGGTTTCTCCATTTTAATGTGGTTCTACTCTTTGACATTTTTACTGTAGTAAAACGACTTCTCATGCCCTGCTATCCAGAAACCCAACTGAAATAATGGGAGATGAAACTAGTTTATCTGGAACAAATAATTCATAAGGAATATTTACATCATATAATCAACAAGTGCTTGCTTACACCCAGTGTAGTTTCATCTTTATATTAACCTCATGAGAAAAGATATTATGAAATACTGAAAACAGAGACCTGCATAGCTCCCATTTCACAGGCATTAAAACAGATTTGGAGAGATTTTCTAATTTGGCCAAATACCTACAGATAGAAAATGGCCTTCTGACCCCAAGATTTAAGCATACTTAGCCACGCCAATACAAATGAATACTAGTAGATAGATGTTCTAAAACGACTAAGTTTTAATGGAGGTGTCATAATGGCTAAAGAGTTCACCTCCAAGTAGGATATCATTATAAAGGCTTGTAGACAGCCAGAGAGCATGTTTAAAACAATGAGTGATTGTTTCAATTTGGGTAAGGGGAGGCAGATAGGGTAGGAGATATCAGAAAGCAGCAGGCTTGCTTTATTTGTTTAGATGTTCATATAGGTGCTTCTCCCCTTCTTTCCTGTCAAACAATAGGTGGCAGATAAATGCCTTATCTGAAATTGGGTCTTGTGCCAGATGCTGGAACGATGCTGGGTACAGTTGGAGGAGCAACAATTATGCATCTGTATTTGTGCTACCCTGGGTTGGGCTGCCCTTGGTCATAGGTACTGGCAGCCTCTTGCTGCCCACACTCTTCAGACAGTGCTCATTCAAGTTCAGGATATTAATATCAAGATAGGACATTATAACAGTATCAATAATGTAAGACAGCTCCGTGTCCTTAAAGCACAATGTAATTTAAAATGCAGTGTGTAGTAGACTGCAACTTAATTGGAAAGGATGCCTTGGACTATTCGGGATGCTACAGAACATTTGGCATACCCATTAAAAACTGTTCTCCAGAGCCCAGGAAACTAATTGCAAATGGTTAGGTAATGCATATCTGATGGAAGGAAGATTTTCTCTTAAATTGATTTTGTGGTGTGCACACAGGCATGTTCACCACATTGCTTAAAGGTATAAAAAAACTTGAACTAAATTAAATGTCCAATCAGAGTTTTTTTTAAAATCTAAAACCCTATGGAATAATATGCAGCAGCTTTAAAAAATGAGGTAAATTTATATATAGTGACAAAGAAAATAGATTCATAAAACGTGTTGGGTTTCTTTAAGTATGTTATAGAATAATGTTTACATTATGGTTCAATTTCTGTTCACTATTATAAAAGTGTGTGTACTCATGTGCTTATTGTATTGTCAGAGGAAAAGTAGAAATGTCTGGAAATATGTGCATTAGACTTTCCATAGAGGCTACCTTTGGAGAGTCAAATTGTGGGAAAGGAAGACTCATGTTTTAATGCAATCTTTGTTTGATTTGATATTTCCCTGTATATTTTTACTTCTCTTGATTAGGAGTTTTTGGTAAAGGAAGATATCCTTTACTGAACAGTCCCCTCCTTGATATAAAAAGATTCTGAGTTCCTAACAGAAATGGGAGATAGGTGTGAGTTTAGGTGCATCTCATCTCCAATAGGATTCTTTATAAGTTCAGTTCTATTCCCTTTAAACAGTAACACACTAAAACACAGTCTTAGGGAAATCCTCCTTAGCAAACATGGTTGCTGCCTGTATCACTATATTATGTCTTGACCCCAAATCTCTGTACCCCTTCCCCAACTGTCTGCACAAAGTTCCTTATATCTCTCCAGATTGGCCAGTTTTCTACCAAACTGTTCCTTCCGGGCAATCCACAGAGTAGACAGCCCTCTACTGGTATACTTTCAAGGGCATAAACAGCTGTACCAGGATAAGTACTTGCCCACCTGCCAGCACCAACAAGCATTAATCACACCAGTGAGAATTACAAATTCCCTTGAAAGAGGTGCCACATTTTCTGAAACTTGTACAAAGGCAAAAGAGACTGAAATAGGGTGTGTGTATGTGTGTGTGTTTATGTGTGTGGGGGGAATCAAACAGTACATGTACATCCTGAGTGACTTCAGGCATACACTGCAGGGTTGAGAATATAATTAACATCCACCCATTTATTTAATTTGTTTATTGAATGGAATTGGTTGGCTGACACTAATTTTAGTAGGGTAATTTTTAAAATATATTTGAAAAATACAGTAAAGTATAGAATAATTGCCATTTTCCTACTCAGATATAATTAACATTTCAAATGTCCTTTGACTCATTTTGTCTGCATATGTATAAAATTTTAAACAAAACTGGGATCAAAGCATACATGTAGATATTAGCCCTACCCCTTCATTTATTGTTATGTATATTTCTAGGTTCTTCAATATTTAAAGATACAATTTTTACTAGGTGCCTTCAAAATTCATTAAGGCATCATCTCCTTAATCATTTTCCTAATTTTGAGCATTTTCCCTACAATTTTTAGGCTGTAAATAGCATTGCCATTGCTGTCCTTCCACATAAATCTTAGTCCAGACTTCTCTTCCCCTAGTACAAATTCCCAGAAGTGGAATTACTGGGTCACAGAGTGTAAACATTTTTAAAGGTTCTGCAGAGCAGTTTTAACTGGTAGCAGATCTATTGATTCCCAGAACTACTGAACACAGAAATCTTCTCCAAGCTAAATCTGAAAGAAGTGGTTGGACACACACACACACCCGCCTGTGACAATGCACATGTAATTAGGAGATTGTTTTTTTTTTTATGAAAAAAAGGAAAAGGATGTACTGAGCTCAGTAATTAGAGGAAGGAAACAGGGCAGCTATGCCGTAACTGAATTCTATTGTATGTACTAATCTCACCAACTGCCACCTGCCATCAGGCAAACCAGAGTATTTAAATGACGATATACCCTTGAATGTTCCCCCAAAATAGTTCCCACGGGCTTAAAGCTCTCCCTCCATCACCTTTCCCTGTTTCCTGATGGATGAAAGAGTAATAAGCATGGCGTAATTTTCAGCAAGGTTATTTTCTTTAATAAATATTTACTCTACAAAATATTTTACTCCTTGACTGATCTCATCCTGATTTTGGTCTTTAAAAAATTATTAGAATCTGTTGCATTTATTCTAAAACTTAAGCATATATTCTAAAATGCAAGCATTGCCTAGCTGTTTTAGTATCACACTGTTCTCAGTGTATCCATTGTCTTGCGCATTATTGTTCTCTGTTGCACTTTTGTGCCTTCACATTAGAGAGACGTGAAATTCTGTGGGAAAACAAATGCTTTGACCTTAAAAAGAAACCATCTCCTTCCTGTAGTAGGAAACAGATTGCTCATTCTTCAGAACATTCCTATCCAGAATTCAGTAGAAGTATGTATCCTTGTGTCATAGTGATGTTCTGCTAATGTTTCCAAACAGAGTCATTTGAAATAAAAATGTTTTAGTTCTATTCATTTTCACAGAACTCTCTTGATGCTTGTTACCACACATTAGTGATGAGAATGGACACAGAATTTCTACTCCTTTCCTGTACCAACTCAATATGTATCATAAAGTTGGAGGAGGTCTTATGACCTAAGAATGAACTCCTGTTGGGTTTGGTTTGTTGAAGATAGACTTTGATGTAAGATATTTTTGAACTATTAAATATATCATAATGGTTAGTAAAAGATTTACTGTTTTGATATTTCAAAAGGGGCATTTAATTCTCAAAATTGATGAGCAAAAGCAAAAATATTCACAGAGAAAAATTCTGGAAAAATGAAAACCAACCTATAGACTTTTATTTTTATTGTAGAGCAGAATTGTGAGGAGCTAGTAATCTGCTACTGTGTAACTCCGCAGCTAAGGAAAGTTTTACAACATCCCCTTGTATTTTAATTAAGCAGAAAGAATATAACTACAAAGTGTTATATATTCAACAAGTATTTAAATGCCAGCTCCATACCAGATATAGCTAAGTGATTAGTGTAGAAAAATGGAAAGCTATGTGTAAAGACTAGGTCTGTGCAAAGGAGGACAAAAGAGACTACAACAAGTGGACCTGGGTTCAAGTCCCACACCCACATGGTGACTCATAACTGACTAGAACTCCATACCCAGAGAATCTGACATCCTGTTCTGGCTTCTTTGGGAACCAGGCGCACACAGACATATACTTGGGCAAAACACCAAGCACATAAAAGATTTTTTTTTTAAATAAAAAGAATGCAATGATGAAAATGTGTGAGTAGTTGGAGGATTCTAAGATATGTATGGACTGTGACCATGTTTTCTGTCTGCTGGGACTGATTTCAGCCTCTGTACTCTATAGCTGTGGTGCCTACTGTTTGCCTTTTGCTCAGTGGAACCCCAATTCAGCTTCTTGACTCTCTCTGCATATTGATGACTTCATCTTGGTGTATCTTCAGCCAAGTATCTCCTTTTCTATGGCAAACCCAAAGAGTATGGCAACCGAGACACTTTCCTTGTCTTTTTTTATCAGTTTTGGAAGGCAATCTGATGATACATACTAAAAAACCTTAAAGAAATTTGAGCTTCAGGAGTTCTCAACCCTACACAAAGAGCTACAGGCAACTGAGGAAAGTTGGGAGCAGAAGAGGTGGTCCTCCCTAGCGACAACAGCATCAGCTAACTATCCTGTGCTAAATGATCAGCTCAGAAAACATACATACAAGTAACATTATATGGACTTGATAGGTCATATTTAGAAATATATGTATAAACAAATGCATATATGCATGCAATAACAATAGAAAAGGAAGCCACGACTTTGAAGAAAATAGAGGAGAGATATATAGGAGGCTTTAGAGGGAGGAAAGAGAAGAGAAATGTAATTAAAATACACTTTGCCAAAATAAACAAAAAAGTATAAGGGCATGATGATAAACACCAAGGTACCTGTAACTTCTTGGAGGGTAACTGAGAAAGGGCATCCATGTTGGAAAGCTTCATCTGGTTGGTGTGTTTGTGTGTGTGTGTGTGTGTATTGTGTGTGTGTGTGTGTGT
>JADRCC010158734.1:0-20254 GCA_019843855.1 Hylomyscus alleni
TTATTATTATTATTATTATTATTATTATTATTATTATTATTATTATTATTATTATTTTATCTTTTTGGGAGTGGTGTCTTTGTTTTGGGGGATTTCTCTGTGCATCCCTGGATGTCCCAGAACTCCCTCTGTAGACCAGGCTGTCTTGAAACTCAGAGATCCTCCTGCCTCTGCCTCCTGAGTGTGGGACTAAAGGCCTGCGCCACCTCCACCCAGTCTCTTTTCTTTTGAGACAGGGTCTTGCTGTGTAGTCCTGGCTGCTTGGAGCTCACTACTCACTACATGTCCCACATTGGCCTCATACCTGAGATTTTCCTATAGGGCTCCCGGATTACAGGTGTGCGCCACGATGCCCTTCTGTGCGCGTGTTTCTGGCATCCTGGTGTGTGCGTTTACAGCACATATGGCCAGTACCTCTTGTAATGGGCAGCACAAGTCTAAAGTTCTTCTTTTGGACCCAGAGCTGGCTCCATTTCCTTGGGGCCCTACCTGAATGGCAACTCTGGGTTGAAGGTCATTGTTTTGTCATAGCCAGAGTCCCAACGAAGGGAGTTTGCTGAGAAGCTGGAGTCCCTGCTGCACCGGGCCTACCACCTACAGGAGGAGTTCGGCTCCACCTTCCCCTCTGACAGCATGCTGCTGGACCTGGGTGAGCAGGAGCACACCGGCTGCTGCCGGCCTGAAGTGCCAGGAACGGAAGTCAGGGGACAAATCCAGAGAGCCAGGGCGTGGTTCTCCAGAGCTGCAAACAAATTGAAGTTTGAACAAATAGGGAAACCGAGGTATTCCCTTAAAGATGGCAGACAGACACTGAAGCAAGATGAGGCTTGGAATCCATAGTTAGTGTGCTTTGCCCTGGCCTCTTGGGAACACCTTTGAGCTGAGTGCCTACACCTCCTGGACAGGTCTGCATGCTTTTGGGTTCACATGGCAGTTACCCAAAGGCAGGCTGAGTGGACCAAACAGTTCTCTTGCCACTTGGTGGAGGTAAACAAATGTGAACCACAGAGAGAGAACTAGCTTGCTCAGCCCATTGTCCAGTGTCCTCCTCCTCATGCCTGCCATGTGTTCAGCCTTTCCTGGAGTCCAGAGAGGGCTACCTAGTGCTATAGGTCTCATGCTCCCTGGCTTGGCATTCGCCTCAGCGTGACTTTGCCTACTGGAAGAATCCTGTTCCCTTGGATCTTTCTCTGTGGCAGAGGTTGGTAGCTACGGCTTTCAAGGTGGCCACCATCAAGTCTGTGGCATTTATTTATTTGACATGTCTTGGAAGGTCCAGACCCCTCAGCTCTAGAGCCTGTAGATGTGGGAATGCTGGCTAAGTGCCTGCAGATACCCTTAGGCAGTTACAGCCTTTTAGCAAGGGAGACACTCGTGGGGCCACATAGAGAATAGGTATGGAGATGACCCCACTGTCACCACATAACTCAGGGCAGCCTTGTGACTTCTGCCAACATCTGCCCCAGACAAAGCCTCTGGGGTAGCAGTGCTGTGTGCCAGGATTCCTGTCAATGCTGTGGAGTGGCGGGTCTCAGCCCAATCTTACTCCCTTCCAGAGAGGACCCTAATGCTGCCCCTGACTGAGGGCTCATTGCGACTGCGAGCTGACGATGAGGACAGCCTGACCTCAGAAGACTCCTTTTTCTCAGCCACTGAGGTAAATAGCTTGGGGGACCAAGTTGGGTTAGGCCAGGCCCTCTGGACCAGGACTACAGGACTAGGTCGTGGGGGGAATAAGGTTATTTTCTTGGGTAGGAATGAAGCCCTGCTTTCCAGATACTCTGAAGTTCCCAGGTCAGGAAGGCCTGAGAAGCCAGGGGTTATAGATTGACGTGGTCAAGCAGAGAAATCCCCCACATCCCTAGGGTTCTAAATTATACCCACCTCTGGCTTCTCTAATCCATTAGTCCTTTGGTTAGCATTAGTCTGCCACCAGGCTGGGGCGGGGGCGTAGTATTTGTGCTTGGGACAGGACGATGGGAGCGTGTGTTCAGCAGATGTTCCCTTTGGGAAGAGATCCAAGCTGTAGAAGTGCTGAGGTCTAGGGCTGGACATGAACTAAGCCTCCTATCTCATGGGGCCAGTGTGCTTATGGTGTCGTCATGATGGGCCAAAGGCAGGCCCAAATGGGGCCCTGTTGCTGAGGTCCCCAGCTCTGACCACTGTAGGGTGATGCTAACTGGCCTCCTGGGCCTTTTCCCAGCTCTTTGAGTCCCTGCAGGCCGGAGAGTACCCACTCCCTCTCTCCAGGCCTGCTGCTGCCTACGAGGAGGCTCTACATCTGGTGAAGGAAGGGAAAGTACCCTGCCGAACACTCAGGTGAGAGCGTGGGGGCTGTAAGTGGGCTCCAGCCCCAGGGAGGAGGGGCAGAGGCACACAAGGATGCTGGTTGTGACCAAAGGAGGCGAGGTCAGCCCAGGTACCATAGCTATGACTGCCATCTGTGCCCAGGTCCAGAGCGGGCAGTGTGGCCCCAGAGAACAGCCAGCCAGGCTCTATCTTTGGTTGAGGGGAGATTGAAGGATAGAGGGAGGCTGGCACCAGCCTAAGGTCACACTGCTAGGTTGAGGCAGGGCCAGGTTGGACCCTTGTCACCTCCTCCTTACCCAAGGTACACTCTACCCTCCACTGGGTCTTTGTTAGGTAGGACCAGGTGACATGACACTATTTGTCTCTCTCCTCAGGACAGAGCTGCTGGGCTGCTACAGTGACCAAGACTTCCTGGCCAAGCTGCATTGTGTACGGCAGGCCTTTGAGGTGGGTGTGGTACAAGAGCCACTGAGGGAGGGTGCTAGGCCTGTCCAGTACAGGGCCACCCTGTGCCCGGCCATGACGCTGCCCTCTCCACTGGCTCTGGGAGGCCACTACTCACCCCCTTCTTTTCTCAGGGGCTTCTAGAAGAAAGAAACAACCAGCTCTTCTTTGGGGAGGTCGGCCGGCAGATGGTGACAGGCCTCATGACCAAGGCTGAGAAGGTAGCTGGGTGGTCCCGTTTTAGATTTTCCTCCAGAACCTTATTTCAGGCTGAGTTTTTTGCTTTGTTTTGTTTTGTTTTGTTGACTGTTGACTGGGTCTTTAACACAAAAATCTTGGGCCTGTGAGGTGGCTCAGTGGGTACAGGACTGGTGCCCTAAATAAGGTCACCAAACACATGGTGAAAAGAGAGACCCAGGCCCCCAGAGTTCCCCCACACACTCACCATGCATACCAACACAGTGATAATTCAGGCAGTGCTTGGGTTTTGAAGATGGCTGGTCTGGTCAAGTGCTGTCTGTTTAAGTGTGAGAACTCAAATTTAGAACCCAACTATGAAGAAGCCGTGTGTGCTAGAGTCTGCTTACTCCTAGTGCTGTGGAACTGGAATGGCCAGCTCCTCGGGTTCCTGGCCAGTCAGTCTGACTGGTGAGCCCCTGCCCCCGTGAGGGACCCTGTCTGAGGAACATCTTCTGATTTGCTTTCTGGCCTGCACACACGTACAAACACTTTAAACCCAAGTGCGGGAGTCTTGGCATCTTCTTTTAGCCATGGGTGCTTGGGAAAGGGTTGTGGGTCCCCCCGCTCCTGCTCCAACTTGGGAAACTGGACACGTGAACTCTTTATTTTTTTTTTTTTAAGATTTGTTTATTATTATTCATAAGCATACTGTAGCTGTCTTCAGATGCACAGAGGAGGGCATTAGATCTCATTACAGGTGGTTGTGAGCCACCATGTGATTCCTTGGATTTGAACTCATGTTCAAAATCTGGATGAGCACTCAGTGCTCTTACCCGATGAGCCATCTCACCAGCCCGTGAACTCTTTCTTACTTGGCAATTCTAGCAGTACACCTTTGTAAAACTGGCCAATAATGAAACACAAAGCACAAGCCAAGTGGTAATGGGGCGTCCTTTAATCCCAGCACTCAGGGAGAGGCAGGCAGATCTGTGAGTTCAGGACCCACCTGATCTACAGACTGAGTTTGAGGACAGCCAGGGCTACACAGAGAAATCCTGTCTTGAAAAATAAAACAAACAAATAAATGCAGACTGCAGAAGGGTCCCCATGCGTCTGTCCACAGCCAACCCTTGCTGGAGTCCCAAGTACTGTGCTCCATGGACACTCTGACTTCCCAGCCTGTGCTGTGCAAACAGCTTGCAGTTTCTGCTGAGTGGTATCCTAGCTAGCACATACACCTCACCAGTGTGCTGCCCTGGTAGTTACAGCCAAGTACTTCACCTTGTGGGCGGGCTTGCTCTGTGTCCCTTGTGGGACCTGTGAGGCTCTGTCTCTGTCCTGGCAGGAGGGTGTTCTGAGGGACCTTCACCTTGGGTCCTTGTCGGCAACATAAGAGTTTGTCCTCATGCCTTGGCTCATACTGGGTTTTTGTAATCCTGACCTTTTGTCGCTATTCACTGCACCCTTGCTCTTTGCTTGTGGAAGAGCTTGCATAAGTTTTCATATTTATCATCCACAGAAGCTTTTGTTAATGCATTGGAGCAAGTTTCTTCTCAGGGTCTTCGGTGACACAGGCTGGTTGTGTGGCTGAGACAACCTTGACATCTGGTCCTCTTGCATCTGCCTCCCAAGTGATGGGATAAAAAGCATGCACAGCTATGACATGCCAGCTTCTTTAATTGTTAATTACATTTAAAAATTTTTATTTGGAGCTGGGCAGTGGTGGCGCACACCTTTAATCCCAGCACTTGGGAGACAGAGGCAGGCGGATTTCTGAGTTCGAGGCCAGCCTGGTCTACAGAGTGAGTTCTAGGACAGCCAAGGCTACACAGAGAAACCCTGTCTCGAAAAACCACAAAAGAAAAAAAAAATTTATTTGGGAGCTGGGCAGTGGTGGCGCACACCTATAATCCCAGCACTTGGGAGGCAGAGGCAGGCGGATTTCTGAATTCGAGGCCAGCTTGGTCTACAAAGTGAGTTCCAGAATAGTCGGGGCTGTACAGAGAAACCCTGTCTTGAAAAACCAAAAAAAAAAAAATTTTTTTAAAATTTGGTGTGCATGAGTATAGGGGCGTGGGTGAGGGTGTGCACACGTGAAAGCCAGAGGACAGTTGGTGGGAATTGGCTCTCTCCTACTATCAGGGTTCATTCAGAGACTGAACTCAGTTGTCTGGATCATGGTAGGAACTTTTTACTACTCCAACATCTCGCTGATCCTCTTTTGTTTTTTGTTGTTGTTGTTTGTTTGTTTTGAGGCCCAGGCTGGCCTCAAAGTCATGCCAATGCTCCTGCCTCGGCTTCCTAAGCCTCTGCTGTCCTTCTGCTGGCTTCTGCCAGGGGGCAGAGCTTGTCCCCTGGTCCTTCTTGCTCTTTCTTGCTGGAGGAATGATCTAAATCCCCGTGTAAACCTTGTCTTCCATGGCTTGAGGCCCTCCCCACCCCACCCCCGTCCCCCAGCCCTCAGCCATGGCCTGAGTGCTGATCTGTGGCTGTGCTGGACATACTTTGCCCTGTGCGGCTCAGGGCACCGGGGCCTTGGGTGTGCACCAGACCTTCTACTTGCTTTGGCCTTTTGTCTGTGCTGCCCCTCTGCCCTAGCACACTGTCCCTTGGTTATTGTTTATTTAGACAGTTCACATGAAAGAGAATATGGAAAGGTGTGTTTAGTGTCTAATGGTGAAGAAAATGAGCCCTGAGGATTCCCATCTCTGACCTTACCACCTTGTCTCTTGCATATGGCGCCCCTTGTCCTCCTCACCCAACAGTGATGCCCACAATGCCAGGATTGGAAGCTTTGACAAGTACTGCATTTATCCTGGCTAGGTGATTGCCCCAGTGCCTGCCATCTGCCCCCAAATGAGCTCAGGCTGCTTCTTCATGTCCCCTCCAGCCACCGTCAGCTCCGCTGTAGTCTGCATTTAGCAGATAAGTAAACAGCCTGGAGAAAGCAAGTGACTAGAGCCGGGCTTTACGGTCTAGTTGGCCACATCCAGCCTGTGCCCTTAGCTGGCCCTCCTTGACCTCCAGGGAATAGAATGGATAGTAGAAGTGGGGTGGCCCCTGCTGCCCCTTCCTGGTCACTCTTAGGCTTTGTTGTTTTAGAAGTTGGAAAGCCCCATGAAGGGAGCACTCATAGCCCTGTCTGGGTTCCCTGGGCAGATCTCTGAAGACACTGGCCAGGCAGCAAATGTGCAGGCTCTGCAGTTGTAGCATTAGAGCCATTCAGCCTTCAGCCAAGCCTTGTGTCTCTCTGAGTGGGCTGTTTCTCTGTATAAGTTGACGTGTCTCCCTGCAAGAATTTCCTCCACTGCTTATGGAGTGCTTCTGCGCCAGGGGCCAATGGTAGCACAGGTGTGCGTGAGGCTCCTCCCATCCTCACTCCTTGAAACTACACCAAGGAGAGATGGTGTAATAGGGCAGTGCCTGGCTCCCACAAGGCTCCAGGTGTGTAGTAATGGGCCAAACTGACACATAGTTGGGTGTCTTGGTGCAGAATTTGCCCTGGACACACCCTGATTCTCTGGAAGGTTCAGGCAAAAGACTCCTCCTTGCCGCCTCTTTGGGTTAAGGCCCCAGCCCTGCTTGGCACATTCTTATCCACAACCCAGCCTGCCCGTGAATCTTATCCAACTGGGTCACAGGGCCTCTCCCACAACCAGAACTGGCTGTACTTCTCACAGAGTCCCAAAGGCTTCCTGGAAAGCTATGAGGAGATGCTGAGCTACGCCCTGCGGCCTGAGACCTGGGCTACCACACGCTTGGAGCTGGAGGGCAGAGGGGTGAGTCTGCTCATGCTGAGTTCCTGGGGTTCTTCAGAACTGAAATCATTTTGTTGGGAGCTCTGCATCAATGCTAAGCAGCTGAGATGGCTCATCACTACACTGAGCTGGGTTCCAGCCATTTCCTCATGTCACACACAGGCCCCCCTTTGGCCTCAGCATGGTAGCTGTAGATGCTCCTCTTCCCCAAAGGTGGCATGCATGAGCTTCTTCGACATTGTGCTGGACTTCATCCTCATGGATGCCTTCGAGGACCTAGAGAACCCTCCATCTTCGGTGCTTGCTGTCCTGCGGAACCGTTGGCTGTCTGACAGCTTCAAGGAAACAGTGGGTGCCCGTCCCTTTCCCATATGTACATGTCCTGTGACCTTGGGCATTGGTCCTCTTATGCCTGGAGTTGTGGGGTGTCAGACCTGGGGCTCTCTCCAGGCACTCGGGTGCTCCCTGCTGCCCTGGTTCCAGCAGTATGCACATTTCCCTCTGTGTTGTCCTCACATGGGCAGAGCCCCAACTCCAGCCGGGCACTAAGTACATTCATTTTAACACATCCCATTAAGTTAAACTCCCCCACCCCCAAACAAAATGACAAGAAAACCCAAGGCTACCAGTGATACGGTGGTTCTGGTGCCCACAACTCTTCCCCATCTCGGCCATTTATACATGCTCATGATGACTCCCACACCACCAGGTGAGGGGCTGGGGTGCTATGTCATGACCATTTTACAGAGGAGGAAACTGAGGCTTAGGACGCCTCCACATCTTAATGGAGCTCTGAAGCAGTAAAAGTCAGAGCCTGGGTTCAAGCATAGGTGTGTGCAGAGCAAGTAACAATCTCACTGCTCTTGGAGAGGACCCAGGCGTGGCTCCTAATGCTTACATGGTTCAGAGCTGACCAGGTGGTGGGCGCTGTTGCACACCTTTAGTCCCAGCACTTCAGTGGCAGAGGCAGGTGGATTTCTGAGTTCAAGGCCAGCCTAGTCTATAAAGTGAGTTCCAGGACAGCCAGGGCTACACAGAGAAATCCTGTCTTGAAAATCAAACAAAACAAAACAAAAAAAATTAGGCATCTGTTGCCAAATTTAGGGTAAAGAGAAAGCAAGGCTGGGGCACAGTTAGGTGTGGCTGGGCTGTGGGGAGAGTTCATCCTGGGCCAGGGCTGGGGCCCTGGGTTAGACTCTTCTAACTTCAGGGTGGGGGTCTTACCTGTGTTTAGGCCCTAGCCACCGCATGCTGGTCTGTCCTGAAAGCCAAGAGGAGGCTCCTGATGGTGAGTGATGATTGGAGGCTTGGGCCGAGTCGCCAGAACTCCCTGAACCTGGTGGACTGAGTGGGGACAGGATAGGTGCAGCACAGTATCAAGGCCCCCGCACCCCACACTGACCACCCATCATCTCCCAGCAGAGGAGATCCACACCCTGGGAGAGGGGAGGAGGGCTGGTGCACATGACTGGCCAGTGGCCACAGCAGTCAGACAGCAGACAGAGCTCTTCTCCTTCCTTCCCAGTAGGTTGCTGGTATCTGCAGGGTGTATGGAGTAGTTGAGGTCCATTACTCCCCCTGACTGCCAGGCTTTACTGGGCAGGCAGTACCAACTGCTATGACCAGTGCTCTGAGTGGGCTCTGCCCACTAAGGCCTGCAAGGGGCAGCTCTCAGAACTGAAGTGAAAAATCAGGGCTGTACAAGCTCACCACTTGCCCAGGGTCACCTAGCCAATGGTGGGTCACGTAGTGGGCCTGTAGGTAACCCCAAGCCCAGCCTGCTCCTTAGCCCTGTCACTCACCACAGGTGCCTGATGGCTTCATCTCCCATTTCTACTCCGTATCGGAGCATGTTAGCCCTGTGCTGGCCTTTGGCTTCCTCGGACCCAAGCCCCAGCTCTCAGAAGTCTGTGCTTTCTTCAAGGTACATGACAACCACTCCTGCTTTCCTGCTACTGCAGACACTCCCTCAGTGCCAGAAGAGGGGTGGGGGCCTGGGCTGCTCTAGGTGAACGCTTAAGGCTGAGGGAGTGGGTTGGGGCTTGGTCATTGAGAAAGGGACTTTGTAGAATGTAGAAAATGTCCCAGGACCCAGACCAAACATCAGTCTCTTACCCCTAGCACCAGATTGTGCAATACCTGAGGGACATGTTCGACCTGGACAACGTGCGCTACACATCTGTGCCAGCCCTAGCAGAAGACATCCTACAGTTGTCCCGGCGCCGCAGCGAGATTCTATTGGGCTACCTGGGGGCACCCGTGGCTAGTAGCACCGGGCTGAACGGGCCACTGCCTCGAGAGAATGGGCCCCTGGAAGAGCTGCAGTAATAGGGGATGGGCTGGAGGGGAGAGGTGACTGTTTGGGCCTCAGACACAAGGGTGATGGGAGAGAGAAAGCTGCCCCTCCCTTCCTTTGGGTTGGCATCCAAGGGCCAGGGTGGCCAAGGGCCACTGCCCTTGAGCTTGCTCCACTTCCTCATCTGGGAATTCCCAACACCTAGAGGACAAGTTTCCATGGAGAGGAACCACTAGGATCACTGGATAGCAGCTGCCCTTGGAGTTCTCAGAGTAGCAGAGGCAGGCCAGAGTTAGCAGAGACTGGCCAGGGGCAGGCAGCAAGAGAAAGGGGTGGTAGAGAATGGCTCTTGAGTATGGACCACAGAATCCTAGTCCCCTCTGCTGCTGACGGGGGACAAGGAGGTGATAGTTGAGGGATAGAGCATGCAGGCCTAGGTGGTGACAGTCGTAGGGTCTGCAATAGCAGCCACCTAGAGCTACTTAAGTCCCAGCTCTTAGGCTTCTGGTCAGTATGGAAAGCCCTGCCTGGGCCATCCAGAGGTGGGCTTGCCCCACATGTGCTCACTCACATCTGAGTAGGGACTACCCTTCACATAGCCAGGACGCTGTTCTCCCACATTCCCACGCCCTGCCAAAGACTCAGCTTTTATCCCACCTTTGCCACTAAAGATGGCGGAGGCAGGACTGGCCATTTCCCACTCTCTGGTGAGCCCGGAGCTCTTGGGCATGCTAGGCGCCCACCGCGGGCTCTAGCCAGAGCTCACAAAGGCCCACCTCCTGTGTTGCCATCTCCTGCCCCAAAAGTGAGGACCTCGGAACCATGGCAGGGTGGGCAGAGGCTGCACAGGAGGGCAGCCTCCCTCACCTTTCTGACAGGAAGCTGGACTCAGCACTTTGCCTTCAACTCCATGCTTTGGGGCTGCTGCCACCTACGGTCCTGCAGGCAGGCAGTTCTGTTGGCATTCATTGCGGCGGCTGCAGGAATCCTGGCAGCCCTCCCTTTGCCTAAGCTGGAAAGGTTTTATTTATTGCCTTAATACTTTATTTGGCTGTTCCGTCCCTTCCAGGTTATGAGACATGCAGGAGGAAGACTCCTGGTCTGGAGTGGAGCACTGGCTCCTGGAACCAAGTTCCTCTTCCTGGAAGGGGAAAGAGCTCCCCAGGGTCAGCAGGATGCAGTGAAGAGAGGGCAGCCATGGCTCTGGGTCCTCTCCGAGGCCTGCACTCAGAAGGGAGCAGCCTTCACGCACTGTCTTGACATTCCATTTATTTGCACTTATCCTGAGCTGTGAATGTACCCCTGGGCCAAGGCCTCTGATCTGCCCCTGACCCATACAGCTGTGGCATTTTCATTTTGTCCCATTCGTGTGTCCACACCCCAACCTCTGGCACTCAACCAGCAGTGGTAGAGTGTGAGTGTAAGGCCTGTGAGTCAGATAAAGGATCAAAGCAACTCTTCTCTGTGTCTTGCTGGGGAGAGGTGGGGGCAGTGCTGAGCCAAAGGCTGGGCACCTGCCCTGTGCAGTGAGTGGGTAGAGGCTCCAGGAGGAACAGGTCAGGAGCAGCCTGATGTGGCTAGGTAAAAGCCTCACAGGGTCTGTATGTCCCTGGGATGACAAGATGCAGATGTGTCATGGGTGGTCTGCACCTGTGGTCCTCTGGTCCTACATCTGTAAGTCATGGGCATTGTACCCACCCAGGTGGTCACAGTCCATCAGGTCTTAATGTGTCTTCATGAGCATCTGGCTTAGGGTTGCTGCTGCTGGGAAGAAAGACCATGACCAGCAGCAACGTGGGCAGGTTTATTTCACTCACAGTTCCACATCATCAGCAGCGAGGGCAGGAGCCTGGAAGTAGGAGCTGATGAAGAAGCTCTGGGCAGAGGCTGCATACTGGCTTGCTCCCTGTGGCCATGAAGGCCAACCTGTTTAGCTGAATCATAATCTGGGCTAAGTGAGAGATCCTGCCTTAAAATACAAATAGAGCTGGGCAGTGGTGGTGCACGCCTTTAATCCCAGCACTTGGGAAGCAGAGGCAGGCTGATTACTGAGTTTGAGGTCAGCCTGGTCTACAGAGTGAGTTCCAGGACAGCCAAGGCTACACAGAGAAACCCTGTCTCGAGGGGAAAAAGACACTCAATATTGACCACTGTAGAACATACGTGTATATAGATCCAGGAATTTTTTCATTTTTTTCTTTTTTCTTCCAATGTAGCCCTGAATGTACAGGTACTTGTGTGTAGACCAGGCTAATCTTGAACTCACAGAGTTCTGCTTGGCTCTGCACCCAATTGCTGGGATTAAGGTCTTGGGCCACCTCATTCAGTTTAACACAATTCTTATTCTAGGGCTGAAAGTGTATCTTTGTGGCAGAGCACTTACCCAGCATTCACAAAGCCCTAAGTTCAATCCTTAGTACTATACTATTCAAAAACAAAGCAAACGGCAAAACTGATACCTTTAGTTGGCAATTAACTTTTTTTTTTTTTTGGTTTTTCGAGACAGGATTTCTCTGTGTAGCCCTGGCTGCCCTGGAACTTATTTACCCTGTAGACCAGGCTGGCCTCGAACTCAGAAATCCGCCTGCCTCTGCCTCCCAAGTGCTGGGATTAAAGGTGTGCACCACCATCGCCCAACTTGGCAATTAACATTCTGCTGTCTTTGTTTTATATGTTTCCAGAGTATTTAGAGCAAGTGTCAGGTGCGAACTTCTTTCAGAAGCACCTCAAGTACTAGAAGCAAGCAGATCTCTAGTGCAATTTTCCAGTGTGTGGACCCAAATCACAGTTGCATATAAAACAGTGGCTCTGTCCTGTGTGCACAGGAATTCCCACAGGACTTAACTCTAGTCCTACTGTAAAAAGGTGTGAGCGTGGTGGCGCAGTTTGCCATCTTGGGGAGGGAGAGGGAGATTAGGCATGAAGAGCCAAATGGCAGAGCATCCCTGGTTGTAAGGTAGAGAGTTCAAGGCCAACATGAACTTCACAAGACCTTGTTTCAAAAAACAAAGGGGCGAGTTGCCGGGCGGTGGTGGCGCACGCCTTTAATCCCAGCACTTGGGAGGCAGAGGCAGGCGGATTTCTGAGTTCGAGGCCAGCCTGGTCTACAGAGTGAGTTCCAGGACAGCCAGGACTACTCAGAGAAACCCTGTCTTGAAAAACCAAAAAAAAAAAAAAAAAAAAAAAAACAAAGGGACAGGCAAAGTGGCGCCCACTTAAACAGTCCTAGTACTAAGAAGGTAGAGCCGGGGACAGTTAGGAGTCCAAGGCCATCTCTGGCTACTATATAATTCTAGGCTAATCTGGCTACATGAAACCCTCTCTCAAGAAGAAACACGGGACAGGGCATGTGGTTCTGTTGGTAAGGGACTTGCCTGGCATGCAGGAAGCCCTGGGTTCAGACTGCTGCCGCCTAAACTAGGGATGGCCGTACACACCTGTGAAGCCAGCACTGTGGAGGTAGGAGCAGGAGCAGGAGGACAGGTGGTCCCTAGCAGCTCCATAGGAAGTGTGAGGCAAGCTGGAGCACCTGAGACATTAAACAGGAGGAAGGCTGTGTGCTTGAGCCCTCTTCACCAACTTGGCGGGTGTTAAGGAGTAACAGATGTCACTCCAGTGCTGGGAAGTAAGCGGGCTTCAAGCAAGGAAAGCAGTGTCTCTCAGCAGCCTTGTTGAGGTGTACTGTGTACCTCAGAAATGTGTTACTTTTAGGGTTTTGAGTAATGTACTAGCTACATTTCTGCCACCCTCTTGAGCTCTCCAAGCCTTCCGCCAGCTTTCTTCCCTCCTTCCTTTTTCTGGACCTTTCCTGTGAATTGGTTCATATCACATGTGGTCTTTGAGTTGGTGCTCATTCTGCTAGAGAAATACGAGAGTAAATCATTTTGCAGCTTGGGACCAATCCAGGCCTCCTGTATGCTAAGCAGGTAT
This sequence comes from Hylomyscus alleni, assembly GCA_019843855.1. Taxonomy (NCBI): domain Eukaryota; kingdom Metazoa; phylum Chordata; class Mammalia; order Rodentia; family Muridae; genus Hylomyscus; species Hylomyscus alleni. Next base: position 12,919 of record JADRCC010158734.1, read on the forward strand.
CTGGCAGCTGAGCCACACCCACTTCACTGCTTTTGTTGGGTTTAAAAATTTTTTTTGAATTGTGTGTGTGTATGTAAGTGTGTCTGTCTGAGGGTTACCATTACTGTGATGAAACACCATGATCAAAGCAATTTGGGGAAGAAAGGGTTTATTTGGCTTATGTGCCTACATCAGTCACTGTTCATCATTGAAAGAAATCAGCACAGGTACTCAAGCAGGGCAGGAACCTGGAGGCAGGAGCTGATGCACAAGTTATGGGAGGGGGGTGCTGCTTACGGCTTTGCTCCCATGACTTGCTCAGTCTGTTTCCTTATAGTAGCCAGGACCACCAGCCCAAGGATGGCACCACCCACAGTGGGCTGTGCCCTCCCCCATCAGTCACTAATTAAGAAATGCCTTATAGGCTTGCTTGCCTATGGCTCAATTTTATGGAGGCTTTTTTTTTGTTTTTGTTTTTCGAGACAGGGTTTCTCTGTGTTACCCTGGCTGTCTTGGAACTCACTCTGTAGACCAGGCTGGCCTGGAACTCAGAAATCCGCCTGCCTCTGCCTCCCAAGTGCTGGGATTAAAGGCATGCGTCACCACCCTATGCTGACTGCATTCTCTCTTCATTCTGGGAGTGCTTAATGCCCTGTCTCTGTTGAGGGCAGCCGCCTCTCAGGAGGCAAGGACAGGGAAGATCTTTTCCTCAGCTGTGGCTTTGTGCACAAACTAGTGTAGTAGGTGCATGCTCAGAGTCAAACTCCATGTCTCTAAATTCAGTGACACGCCCCTGCTACTACCTGCCAAAGGAGGAGTCAGAGGTAAGAGGCTAGCTCTTGTCTGACGACCCTGTGGCTGTAGGGAATCCTGGGTCTTGGGTTTCTAAAGGGCTCTGGAGCAGGCAGCCAGTACTTTAGTTCTAAAAAGCAGGGTGGTTTAGAACCTGTCAGGTAGCTCTGGGCACAAGTCCCTGCTCTGCTACATACTGGCTGGGTGCCTGTGGCTAATAGCTGGCTGCACCCGGCCTTTCTGTCTTCACTCATAAACTGGACACATGGATATTTGCCTTGCAAGCTGAGTGTGGTAGAACATGCCTAGAATCCTAGTGCTGAGGGGAGAGCAGGAGTTTAAGGTCACTCTTGGCTATATAGTGAGTTCAATACTAGCCTGGGCTACATAAGACCCTGTTAATAAGCAAACAAAAATACCTGGAGAGAAGATTCAGTGGCTAAGTCACTGGCTGCTTTTCCAGAGGACCTGGGTTTGATTCCCAGTGTCCACATTTTGGCTACAGTTGCAGGGAAATCTGATGCCCTCTTCTGGTCTCCACAGACATTGCACGTACATGGTGTATACACGTACAGGCAAAACACCACACATATAAAATAAGAATGAACAAAACAAGTGTTGTCTCCTAGGTCCACTGCAACTGGCACAAGGAACTAAAGTGGAGCATCCTAAGGGATAGTCAGGACTTCATATGACACTGATCTAACTCTAAGAGAAGAGAGAGAGCCCCTTATCCACACAGCTGGTCTCACCGTGTCACCTCTGTCATGTCAGGGGACCCTCAGTGTCTCCTGGGCACACCTCCATCAGCAACAAAGGTACATCAAAAGATGGATGTACCTGGAGATTTACTTGGTCTCTCTTGACCCACATGGGGACTGTAACTCAGCCCTTACCTGAGATGGCTGCCCCTGGTCCCAAATGTCCTCCAGAGTCAATGGGAATTAGACCTGTAGTTCATACCACTGAGCAGTCACAGCAAGGTCGGCTCTAGGCCACTGCGTGGACAGCTCCCACACTCAGTGCCAAGCCTGAGACACTGCATATACAGTGACAGCAGGTGCAAACCCAAACACCTGCTGGATGGCTTTAGATGTCACCTAGGGTACTGCACAGACCCATCAGTTGTTCCTTATCTGGGGGATTCTTACACAAGAATGTCTAATTTCTGAAACACATTGACCTATATCCATATGATTTCTGGAACTTTCTAGAAGAATGTCACTTATGAACGTATAATGAATGACTTTGAACTCTGGATCTTCTTGCCTCAGCTTCTCAAACACACACACACACACATACACACACAAAATTTGGTTTCTAGTTTAGGTTTTTCCCCCTTCTGTTTTTTGAGAAGATTCTCAGGTATGCCAGGCTAGCCAAGACCTCACTATGTGACCGGAGGATTACCTTGAACTTCTGATCTTCCAGTCTCTCCCAGGTTCTGGAATTATAGGCATGTTCCATCCAGCCCATTTTTTTTAAAGACAAATTGCAGCATAGGCTTGAATTCCATTCTCCTACCTTTGCCTCTCGGATGTTTCAATTTTAGGGTATCCACCAGCTAAATATTTTATATAATTAAAAAAAAAAATCTAAGGCAAGTGGGCGTGGCAGCGGCTTTAGTTTCAGCACTTGGAAGGCAGAAGCAGCCAGATCTCAGTAAGTTTGAGATCAGCCTGCAAAATGTCTACATGAGTTCCAGACCAGTCAAGTTTACACAGTGAGACCCTGCCTCAAAGAAAAAAAAAATCCTACATTATTTACCTATCCTCAGAGCTTTCCCTATCTCAGCACCAGCTATTCCCTCAGAGCTTCAGTGGCCCAACCCCAACCACCTCCTCCAGTATCCTGGGATTCTTTTACCCAGTCAGGCTGGACCACAAGAAGTCCAGCTCTTCTCCCTGCTGGAGACTCACCCCAATAACTCCCACACACTTTTCAGTCCTTTATCTTGTCACTTCCTCAGGGATTCTCTCCCTGTGTGTCAGGGACTCTGAGGAAGAGCAAGGCCGCCCTCTCCCTCAGAGAACTACTCTAAGAAGCTCATGATCACTTCTCACACCTTTATTTCAGAAGCTAATAATGACTTTGCTGGAGAAAGAGCTAAGGGCAGGTGACAAGGAGGTGAGGCCAGCTGGCCTAGACAAGCTCAGGCTGGGTGGGGAGATGGAAGAGAAACTGAACACAGCTGGGGACTCTCAGTCCCCAGCACGTCCCCAGCCTACTTAGACTAACCTACAATTCTGGATTCTACAGGCTGCCAGATTAAGCCACTCTAGCTAGTGACCTCAGAACATGGAATATGGAGGACCAAGGCTCCAACTCAGACCTACTGGGTCCCTCCAGGCCCAAAGAGACCCGGAACCTTTTTTTTTTTTCCCCTGTATATGCTCTGGCCTTAGTCAGAGGTTAGAGAACCATTGCATACTGGCAGATGCAGACAAGGAAATAATTACAGTCTAGTGTAGCCAGAGATGAGGTAGGCAAAGGAGGTGCAATTGTAGGAGGCCACTGGAGCTCCCCCACCCCCTTTCTGAGGTAGCCCAGACTGGCATCCAACTCACATAGATTCCCCTGCTTCCGTGGAGGCCCTTCTCTTAATCTTCAGAACCTGAAGGTATGAACTGACAAATAAGCCAGACTGGGCCAGGCAAATGGGGCAGGAGTGTGGGTGCCCATTCCTCGCAGAGGAATTTGAGGAATTGGAATCTGGCCTAGACTGTATGTAGGTCTGTCTGGAGAGAGTGGGTTCAGAAGGGGGACGTGGGTGGGAGGTGTGGCTGTTTCCTCAAGAATATTTTGGGAAAACAGAGAAGGGTAGATGGTTGAACATCTGGACTATGCTGAAAATGGTCCCAGGTGCCTTCACTGCATAGCGTAATTGAGAAACGTGGGACTGGAGAGATGGCTCCGTGGTTAAAAGCACTTGTTGCTCTTGCAGAGGACATGAGTTCAAGTCCCAGAACCCACATGATAGCTAAACAGCCATCGGTAACTCCAGTGCCAGAGGATCAGAGAAACGTACCCATCTAAGATACCTACAATATGTGCTACATCCCAGAAGTTAGGAGATATATATATATAGATATATAGGATATAGATATCTATATATATATATAGATATCTATATCCTATATATCTATCTATCTATCTATCTATATATATATATTTATTTTAACAGAAAAGGTCCTTTGCAGAACTGCACCTCTATTAGTAAAGGGCAGAAAAAAAATCGCTCTAGGTCTTTGACCTCAGTTTACACACTTATGGACAGGAAGCCTGAACCTGGAGGACGAGGCAAAATGATGCTAAGGCAAGCCTGGGCTTCATAGTGAGGAATATATTTTTGTTTTCAAAATGGGTCGGTTGAGACCCGGTGGTGATGAGGCTGCATCTCCACTGCGCCCTGGGTTCTCAGGAGCCTTAACTCTGGGCGCAGGTGCCAGCCGAACCAAAGCTCCCACCAAAGTACAACACGCCCCCCGAGATAGCGCCTGATTGGATCGCCCTTCCCACACTCTGAGCCAAGCTTACCTTTTGATTGGCTGTTCTGCGCTCTGTCCTGCGCTGGAGTCCTCCATTCTCTTGATTGGCTAGACAACTACCTGAGCTCGCACGGGATTGGACGCTGGTAAAGCTGCGAGGGTCCCCGCTCTCTGATTCGCCGCACGGCCAGCCTCACGGCCTGCACACTGAATGGCTGCGCCACTACCTGCGATCGGCCTCGGATTGGGTGCGTGGCGTTTCCCCGGCGTGATAGGTCAGGACCACCGCCCCCCTTGCTCCCCATTGGCTCCTCCGCGAAGCCCGGTCTCCGGGTAAGATGGCAGCGGACGGACAGTGCTCGCTCCCCGCTTCATGGCGGCCAGTGACCCTCACCCACGTCGAATACCCTGCAGGTAAGAGCCTGCCCCGGCTCCGAGGACGTTCTCCCGGAGCTGGCGCCCCAGCCCCGGACGTTCGGGGCCGCGCTGTCCGTCTCAGGGGCGCCCTGGAACCGCGGTGGGAACTGTCAAACAGTGAGCCTTGGAGGGGCTCGGCCGGCGCGCGCGCCGCGCAGGCGCAGTGAAGCGGCGATGAGCTGGGAGAAATTGTGAGCGGCTCGCTCGTGCGCTCTGCGGCTGCGCGGCCGAGTCGCTCTCCGGGGTCCCGGGGTGCTGGTGGGCTGGCCTGGGCCGGGGGTCTGGGTGGGGCGGGCGAGGATCTGGGCCTGGACTTTGTCCCTTGTGCCCCGCCCTCTCCCGAGCCAAAGAGGCCGCACTCCTGCTCAGCCGTGCAGGGAGTGACAGTTTCCTTCACTATGCTGCGGGCTGCTCGCTGGAGAAAGCTCCCAGTTGCAGAGTGTACAAGCCCAGGCCAGGTTTGGGAGAATTTGCGGCGCCACGCCCCGCGGCAGAGGCCGGTCGCCAAGGGGGCATGCAGCCCCTGGGAGCTTGACTTGTAAGAGCTTCCATCTGACACGCCTCTGGTGGGAAGGCCCATTAGCCACGGTTCTGAAGTTCCGGCTCGGCTCGGTAGAGTGGAGCTTAGAGCTTAGGCCTTGGGGTGAGACGTTTCCGGGCTCCACCGTAGGCACCACCCCTCTAGTCACTTCATCTTAAGTGGCTCCAAGTACAGTGTCTCCTTTCTGTAATGGTGTGTGACTCAATGACCACAGGCTTGAGAGGTGCTGGGCACAGAGCCTGGCCCACAGTGGACACTCAGTAAATACCTGTAGTTTATATCTCTAGCTTGCCAGCACCCTCCCTGGATAACTATTTTTTGCTAGGGGGCCCTTGCTGGCCTCTGGTTGTCCAGGAAGGGCCTACTCTCTTGGGTAGAGACCTGAGAGCTTGGGTCTGCTGAGAACACAGGGCCACAGGCCAGGAGAACTTTGGCTCTAAGTGTTCCGGGTTGTACTTAAGGTGTGGCAGTCCAGGGTTGGGCCCTATCAAAGTGCCTGTTCATTATCCACCCATCCACCCACCCATCCATCCATCCATTCATCCATTCATTCTGCATTCCCTTAGCATCTCCCAAGTGCTAGGCCTCGAGCTAGCTCGGGGTTTGGAGGAAGTCCTTGCACTCTTATTCTGTGGAAAGTCTCTGCTCCAGAGGAGGGAAACCAGGCCTGGAGAAGGGGAGAGGCTTGACTGGGGCTCCACAGCTTCCCGACTTTCCCTCCCTGGTCTCAGAGTAGCCAGCTTCTTGGAGGGATCATGGCCTTTCAGGCGAGAAGACCTCTGCATCTGTGAACACCATAACACATCTAGGCTGTGTGTGATATGGGACCTGGTTGAGCCTGAGAACATCTGGCAAAGTACCCCTGCACTTCATTCTCACTACACTGAACATGCTTCTTTCATGCCCGAGTCCTGTGACATGTCATACTTTGCTACACTCAGGACAGCAGGTTATGGAGACCTTGTCACTACCCTAAAGTACAGAGGGCAAAGAGAGGCCCCACACAGCTGCTTACACTAACCAGTGAGTCACTAACCATGTCCCAGCCACGCATCTCATCAGTCAAGCTGAGAGTTTTGGGACATCAGGCTCTCGTCCATGTGATTTGTGGCTGTGCTGGGTCTTAGCTTTTGTTTTTTGAGTTCACCTAGGCAGCATCCTAGGTGGGGGAAGCCACGTGTGCATGGGTCCAGAAGTAGGACAGCACAGTGTGTTCAGGGAGCTAGAGTAATGTCCCTGCAACTAGAGCAGAGGGTGGGAGGGAAGTGGGCCAGGTCTGCATAGAGCCTGGTAAGCAGGGCCTAGGGAAACACATCCCAAGGGCAGGGGAGGCCTGTGGTTAAAGAGAGCTGAGGCTAGAGTCCCTGGCCTCAGGAAAGCCTGAAGGCCTTACTTGCTGTAAGACAACCTGAGGAATTGGTCAGAGGTTTAGGGACCCTAGCTGTCCCCTGTCCCCATAGCCCAGCAGTTATCAGTTGAAACAGAGTTATCTGTGACAGAGTCCGGATCTCAAGGATGGGAAGACATGGGCTCAGAGAAGGGAGGGCACTCACATCAGCATTTGAACTTAGGTTTCTGGCCAACTCTATGTCAGTCAATATTTCCTCATAAGGCCAGATAAGGTATATGTGAGTCTATCCCTGAAGGCCTGGAACCTGCTCTCTGCCCTCTGTGGGTGTATGCCTGTTTGTGTAAAGTCAGACTGCTGGTGTGGGCCATTTCCCATACTGGGTCCATCCAGCCTCTGTGATGGCCATTGTGCGAGTGGCCTGTGTGCCAGAGACCTTTGCCAGGCATTTGACATCACTTCTACACAGTTCTGGGAAAGATACATCCCAAAGGAAAAAGTGTAAAGGGTTAGGACATAGACTTGCCTCAGTTCCTGCAAGCAACTCAATCCATTACAGGAAGTGAGTGATGGCTCCTGGCCTTAGAGTAGCTGCTTAGTCGGCCACCTTGTTTCAGTGGTGAGAGTGGCCTTTGGACGCAGCCTTGCCTGTCCAAAGACATGACTGTAATCTTAGCTTCTGCCTCTGTCCTCACCGCCTCCTTCCACTGACAGGAGAGGACACACAATGCCTTGCCTATGGAGAAGCTTTGAGAAACTGCCATCTGTTGT
>JADRCC010158738.1:0-11963 GCA_019843855.1 Hylomyscus alleni
TCTCTCTCTCTCTCTCTCTCTCTCTCTCTCTCTCTCTCTCTCTCTCTGTTGCATGTGAGTGGTGTACATTTATGTTGGTACATGCATAAGACCAGATACTGACATGGGTGTCTTTCTTGGCCACTCTCTTACTAAAGTTGGAGCTAGCCAGTTTTCCTACTCTAGCTAGCCAGCTAGAGTTGGGGATCCTATTTCTCCACATAGACGTGACAGTACACATGACTTTTATTTGGTCACTCATCCTCATACATGCTCAGAATTGAGCAATCTTTTCATATTGAATTCTCAAATTCTAATAATTAAACTGCCAAAAACTTAAGAAAGAATCCTGCAGAGTTTAATGTTTGGAACATACATGTAATTGTTATTTTAAGGAGACATTTGTTTCTATTAAATATTTGTAAATGAAGACATTGGATAAGAGCATCCTATCTGAAGGTTGTAAATTCAATAAATTTCAAATAAGCATGTGCATGAAGCATAGAAAGAAAGATGAAATGCTTGCAACATTTGTATTATTGGACTACAACACTAATTCCAGACTGTGATAATATCAAACAAGAAGTTCAGAGACTTAATATATTACCAATTCTGTGGGTATCAATAGTTATAAAAAGTGAATGTAGATCTCAGAGGAAAATGAGTCATGTCAAGAAAATATTGATTGTAAAGTGTTTTCTTCAAACTGTCATTCTGGATGGATCTCTTTGTATTTTGCCCCTGTAAGGCAACAACACTCTCAGGAAAAGCCTCATGAGGTGAGGCTAATTAGAATATGTGGGCATTTGTGAGTCATCTTTATCCACACACCAGCAAGACAATGACTCTTTAAACATCATGGAATATTGGGAACTTTGAAGAACTCTATGGCTAAATGTTGGAGAAATCTAAAGATAGGCCTCCCAGCATGAAAGTACAAAACATCAAGTGAGCATAGGAACTCTTCCCAAATTACTGAAGATGTTTATAATTTTCTCATATAAGCAGGGAACTGCAGAGAGGGCAGAGCTTGTCTGAACTGAAGTGGCCTAGATTGCTGCTAAGCCAAAAGTGATTTATACTAAGTCAGTCCCTGGCTCCTGTGTAAGAGGTGCATCCTAAAGTCTCTGTGATCTCTTAAGCCAGGTGTTTATCATCTTACCTTATCTCAAAAGAGCTACGAGCACCAAGCTGGAAAATTTCCACAAAGAAGAGATGGAAATGGACATTTATTTGCAGTCTGAGGACATTGTCTAGACTGTGCTAAGCAGTGAAACTTATCAGCATGATGAAGGTTTCTATGTAGTGCAGTTCAACATGCATTGCAATTGTGTTCTTATTGTTCACATTAAAGAATGTGCAAACACAATATTAAAAATATTTCCCAAAAATCAAATTAATAATAGGAGTGTGAGAAAAAATACAAACTCTACAAATTTAAGGTTTTCAGCGGGATGAGATGATAAAGAAATATCATCCGATATTGTTTCTTACGGCACTGTGCACTGTGAATTGGTTTAGTCAACAGAAGATTTGAGACCTGTGGGCTACAGATGAAAGTCTTAGCTAGATGAAAGGGGGTAGGTATGTCAGACACCTTCAGTACAGCAACCAAAGTGGTATATGGCAGTAACAGAAATAAATACCTTCTTCCAATGATGCTCAGTCACAAGCTTGATTCAGAAAGTCCCACTGTTTACCATAGTTTAGAGCAAATGTCAATAGAGCTGAAGTGGGCTTGATTATCTGTATGTCAGATACAATTTTGATGGGATTCCAAACATTTTTTACAATTAAGTCACATATCCATATAAAATTTTTCTGTATTCAGAGAAACTGAAGCAAATGAGGGTGATAGTCACATTCTCAGGACCAGCATTCATGAGCTTACATTCAGCTTCTCTGGATGTCTTCTCAGAGAAGCACTGTATGAAGATTAGTCAAAGATGGGCACTTGTTCATTCAAGTGCTCTAGGCGAAATTTTGGACATTAGAGCAGATAGAGATTACTTGGTTTCATATCCATTCGTGTAATTGTTAGAAAGTATTTCAATATGTTATTAAGATGGTAATTTCAAAACTATAATGGATTCCCATATGTTCCACCCTCAGCTTCCACAATTATAATCCCACATTCAAGTTGGTTTCATCTGGAGTCCAAGCCAACTGCTCCTCTGCTGCATCACATACAAGCAAATCCAAGTCAATGTGTTTTCTTTAGGAAGCATTTCAAAGCACATGCATGAAGACATAAGGACTTTCAGGCAAGTAAGATTATCATAGGATGGTCGTACTACCGTAGCTGAGAGTAAGTCAGTAGCTTTACCTAATCTTTTCTAGAAACTGTTTATTTCAAAAGTCATATAATTATGTAAGTGGCTGTCCCAAATATCAAATGCTATAGTTATGAATGGATGCCCAAACCTGATGTTTTAAGATGAACATGGTGGACAATAGAAAGCCCACATACATGTGGAAGTTTAACAACACTCTACTCAATGATAATTTGGTCAAGGAAGAAATAAAGAAAGAAATTAAAGATTTTCTAGAGTTTAATGAAAATGAAGCCACAACATACCCAAACTTATGGGAAACAAAGAAAGCAGTCCTAAAAGGAAAACTCATAGCTCCGAGTGCCTCAAAAAAGAAACTGGAGGGAGCATACACCAGCAATTTGACAGTACATCTTAAACATCTAGAACAAAAAGAAGCAAATTCATGCAAGAGGAGTAGACTGCAGGAAATGATCAAACTCGGGGCTGAAATAAACCAAGTGGAAACAAAAAGAACTATACAAAGAATCAACCAAACCAGGAGTTGGTTCTTTGAGAAAATCAACAAAATAGATAAACCCTTAGCCAGAATAAGCGGAAGACACTGAGTCAGTATCCTAATTAAAAAAATCACAAGTGACAAGAGAGTCATAACAACAGAAACTGAGGAAATCCAAAAAATCCTGAGATCCTACTACAAAAGCCTATACTCAACAAAATGGGAAAACTTGGATGAAATGGACAATTTTCTAGACAGATACCAGGTACCAAAGTTAAATCAAGATCAGATAAATTATCTAAACAGTCCCATATCTGCTAATGAAATAGAGTCATTAATAGTTTCCCAATCAAAAAAAGCCCAGGACCAGATGGGTTTAAAGCAGAGTACTATCAGACCTTCAAAGAATTCCTAATACCAATACTCCTCAAACTATTCCACAAAATAGAAACAAAAGGTACTCTACCCAATTCATTCTATGAAGCCACAATTACTCTTATATCTAAACCACACAAAGACCTAACAAAGAAAGAAAACTTCAGACCAATTTCCCTTATGAATATCAATGCAAAAATACTCAATAAAATTCTTGCAAACCAAATCCAAGAATACATCAAAACAAAAAAAGAAATGATGCAAAAATGCATCATTATCAAGTAGGCTTCATCCCAGGGATGTAGAGATGGTTCAATATATGGAAATCCATCAACATAATTCACTATATAAGCAAACTCAAAGAAAAAGTCATAATGATCATCTCATAAGATGCTGAGAAAGCATTTGACAAAATCCAGCACTCCTTCATGATAAAAGACTTGGAAAGATCAGGAATTCAAGGCTCATACCTAAACATAGTAAAAGCAATATACAGCAAACCAGTAGCCAACATCAAACTAAATGGAGAGAAACTTGAAGCAATCCCACTAAAATAATGGACTAGACAATGCTGCCCACTTTCTCCCTACCTATTCAATGTTGTACTTGAGGTCCTAGCCAAAGCAATTAGACAACAAAAGGAGATCAAAGGGATACAAATTGGAAAGGAAGAAGTCAAATTATCACTATTAGCTGATGATATGATAGTACCCCAAAAATTTCACCAGAGAACTCCTAAACCTGATAAACAACTTCAGCAAAGTAGCTGGATATAAAATTAACTCAAGCAGATCAGTGGCCTTCCTCTACACAAAGGATAAACAAGCTGAGAAAGAAATTAGGGAAACAACATCCTTCACAATAGTCACAAATTGTATAAAATACCTTGGTGTGACTCTAACTAAGCCAGTGAAAGATCTGTATAACAAGAACTTCAAGTCTCTGAAAAAGGAAATTGAAGAAGACCTCAGAAGATGGAAAGATCTCCCATGCTCATGGATTGGCAGGATTAATATAGTAAAAATGGCCATCTTCCCAAAAGCAACTACAGATTCAATGCAATCCCCATCAAAATTCCAACTCAATTCTTCACAGAGTTGAAAAGAACAATTTGCAAATTCATCTGGAATAACAAAAACCTAGGATAGCAAGAACTATTCTCAACAATAAAAGAACTTCTGCTAGAATCACCATCCCTGACCTTAAGCTGTACTACAAAGCAGTTGTGATAAAAACTGCCCGGTATTGGTACAGTGACAGGCAGGTGGATCAATGGAATAGAAATGGAAGACCCAGAAATGAACCCACACACCTATGGCCACTTGATCTTTGACAAAGGAGCTAAAACCATCCAGTGGAAAAAAGACAACAGCATTTTCAACAAATGGTGGTGGTTCAACTGGTGGTTAGCACATAGAAGAATGCAAATGGATCTATTCTTATCTCCTTGTAAAAAACTCAAGTCCAAGTGGATCAAGGACCTCCACATAAAACCAGATACACTGAAACCAATAGAAAAGAAATGGGGAAGAGCCTCGAGTACATGGGCACAGGGGAAAATTTCCTGAATACAATACTAGTAGCTTATGCTCTAAGATCAAGAATTGATAAACGGGACCTCATAAAATTACAAAGCTTCTGTAATGCAAAGGACACTGTCAATAGGACAAAACTGCAACCAACAAATTGGGAAAAGATCTTTACCAATCCTATATCTGATAGAGTGCTAATATCCAACATATACAAAGAACTCAAGAAGGTAGACTTCAGAGAACTAAATAACTTTATTAAAAACTTGAGTACAGAGCTAAACAAAGAATTCTCAACTGAGGAATAGCAAATAGCTGAGAAGCACCTAAAGAAATGTTCAACATCCTTAGTCATCAGGGAAATTCAAATAAAAACAGTTCCACCTCACACCAGTTAGAATGGCTAAGATCAAAAACTCAGGTGACAGCAGATGCTGGTGAAGTTGTGGAGAAAGAGGAACACTCCTTCATTGCTAGTGGGATTGAAAGCTGATATAAAAACTCTGGAAATCAGTTTGGTTGTTCCTCAGGAAATTGAACATAGTACTACTTGAGGATCCAGCTATACTACTCCTGGGCATATACCCAGAAGATGCTCCAAGATGTAATAAGGACACATGCTCCGCTATGTCCATAACAGCCTTATTTATAATAGCCAGAAACTGGAAACAACTCAGATGTTCCTCAGCAGAGGAATGGATACAGAAAATGTGGTATATTTACACAATGGAGTACTACTCAGCTATTAAAAACAATGAATTTATGAAATTCTTGGGGAAATGGATGGATCTGGAGACTATCATCCTGAGTGAGGTAACCCAATACCAAAAGAACACATATGGTATGTACTTACTGATAAGTGGATATTAGCTCATACAATCCACAAACCATAAGAAACTCAAGAAGAAGGAAGACCAAAGAGTAGATACTTTGATCCTTCTTAGAAGGCAGAACAAAATATCCAAGGAAGGAGTTGCAGAGACAAACTATGCAGCAGAGAATGAAGGAAGGACAATCCAGAGACTGCTCCACCTGGGAATCCTTCCCATATTCAATCACCAAACCCAGATACTGTTGCGGATGCCAGCAAGTGGTGGCTGACAGGAGCCTGATATAGCTGTCTCCTGAGAGGCTCTGACAGTACCCGACTAATACAGAAGTAGAGGCTCACAACCATTCATTGGACTGAGTACAGGGTCCCCAATGAAGGAGCTATAGAAAGGACCCAGGGACTGAAGGGTTTGCAGCCCCTTAGGAGGAACAACAATATGAACTAACTAGTACCCTCAGAGCTCCCGGGACTAAACCATCAACCAAAGAGTATACAAGGTGGGACTCATGGCTCCAACTGCATATGTAGCAAAGGATGACCTAGTCGGTCATCAATGGGAGGAGAGGCCCTTGGTCCTGGCATGCCCCAGTGTAGGGGAATGCCAGGGCCAGGAAATGGGAGAGGGTGGGTTGGTGAGCAAAGGGAGAAGAGAGGGAATCGGTATTTTTTTCCCCCAGAGGGATAGCCAGGAAAGTGGATACCATTTGAAATGTAAATAAAGAAAATATCTAATAAAAATATAAAGATGAGTGTGGTGGCTCACGCTGGCAATCACAGTACGTGGGAGATGGAAGCACAGAGATAGACATTCCAAGAATGTGTGCAGTTACATGCTATTCAAGGCCACCTGATCCCATTTCTAGAAAATAACAAACAACACTCCAAACAAAAAATACCTTATGTACTGGCTGGTTTTGTGTGTCAATTTGACACAGGATGGAGTTATCACAGAGAAGGGAGCTTCAGTTGGGGAAGTGCCTCCATGAGATCCAGCTGTGGGGCATTTTCTCAATTAGTGATCAAGGGGGTAGGGCCCCTTGTGGGTGGTGCCATCCTTGGGCTGGAAGTCTTGGGTTTTATAAGAGAGCAGGCTGAGCAAACCAGAAAAAGCAAGCCAGTAAGGAACATCTCTCCATGGCCTCTGTGTCAGCTCCTGCTTCCTGACCTGCTTGAGTTCCAGTCCTGACTTCCTCTGGTGACCAATAGCCATGTGGAAGTATAAGCTGAATAAACCCTTTCCTCTCCAACTTGCTTCTTGGTCATGATGTTTGTGCAGGAACAGAAACCCTGACTAAGACACCTTATTATTTTATTATCTTTGATATTATACATAAGGTAAAATGTTTTCTAATTTTAATCTTTTTTATTTGAGAGGATATTAAAATTCAGTGGTTTGTCATATACATGAACATATATATATATATATATATATATATATATTAGTTATAGATATGCACATACAAAATACAGTATTTAGAAAAATGATGTGAGACAAGTGGGAAGTTACTCACTAAAGAATTATAAGAAAGTAAAGACGTTACAAGGCCCTTAGAAAACATTTCTGCTGTTTTTAACTTTACCAATGCAATAGCTATCCTTGGTTGTCAGCTTAATACACTAGAGGGAAAGAAACTTCAACTGAAGAACTGACTCCATCAGATTGGCCTGTGCATATGTCTGCGGGCATTTTCTTGATTGTTGACTGATGAAGAAGGGCCCTGCCCACTGTAGGCAGCACTATCTCTAGCCAGGTCAGTCTGAGAGATAGCTGAACCAGAGAGTAAGTCAGTAAGAGCATTCTTCAGTGGCTTTTGCTGTAAACTTCTACTTTGAGTTCCAGCCTTGTTTTCCTTTGATGATAAGCCAGTAAGATGAAATAAGCCCTTTCCTCTCCAGGGTGGTTTTGATCATGGTGTTTATCACAGCAACAGAAGCAAACTGGAATGCCTGAGAAGTGGGAGAGAAGTTTATCTGCTGAGAGGGAGTGGTACTGTGAGTGTGGAGTTAGCCAGAACTGGGGGAGTCTGAAAGAGCCCCACCCAGCTATCAGCTTTGAATAGACACTTATTAGCAATTCTTAGAGCTGATGTCTTTTAGCATCCTGGATCAGATAGGAAAATGAAATACACAATGGTATACATGAGACTGGAGGTTGGGATAAGAAAGAATGATACTCATTTTAAGGAAGAAAAATTTGATTTAGGAAAAAGTTCTGAAAACTCATGTCAAAGTTCCATGACAGAAGACAAATAGAACATTCTTCATCTAAAATTGCAAGTAGATTAATAGATGTGGGAGAAAAAAAATACACTAATCTATGTCATGTAAAGAAGATGAGTGTCCATTTATGACCTTTAACAGTTAGATAAATATAAGTTAAAGAGTGCTCTGGAAAAACATGCAGGGGAACTATTAAAATTATCATCCACATATAGAACACATATAGACCTTCAAATGCATGGCTTGATTTTTAGCCAAACAATGAAAAACAATACACAATGTTCCTATATTAAAATATATGAGTAATTAGAAGGAAAGATGTCAGCTTGGAACTAAGTGATTATAATAATGAGGAAATTAATTAAATCTCCTAACTGAAACTCAAAGTCTCAAATCAAAGTATCGATATTAAGGATTAGCAACAAAAGATGAATTCATATTAAAAGAGGTTTAGTGCAAAAATAGGAACAATACTATAATTCAGAATCTTAAAAGAAAAATTCTAGATTGTGAATATTAGGGATTTTAAAAATAGAATCAAGAGAGAGCTACAGGAAAATTTCATTCAAGTAATATTTAAAAACCCTTATAATAGGAAATGGCTCACAATTCAATAAAATTACTATAAAAATTTTAGATGAAAATTCCAATCAAACACACATAAATATTTGCTAAAATCAATATGGAATTTACTAAAACACTATAAACATGAGATATCTTTTAAGGGTTTATTTTACTTCTGTGTGTGTGTGTGTGTGTGTGTGTATGTGTGTGTGTGTGTGTGCATGCACACACCCACATATATGTCTAGTTGCCCGAGGAGGCCAGAAAAACTCCATGACCTTAGTGATTGAGTCATCTCTCCAGCACAACATGGTAAATTTTTATTATGTCACTCAAATTTTTCAGTTTTTAACAAAGTTGCTTAAATATAAATAATGTCATATTTGTATTTTCTGATTAATTTATTGGATTGGTAACATAAACACACAGACACACACTTTTCTTTAGTATCTGTACAAACTTTGTAAAATTTGTTTCTATATTAACCTATTAAAAAACCCAAAAGAACCTAATTAGCTAACACTCTATAACATTCTATAATTTCTGCTAGTCTTGAAAAGCTTATAAAAGTTTCCAACACAAAGGGTGATTAAAATAATTCCAGTGATATAGATCAAATAAGTAAAAATTTAGTGTCAAAGATGAAATTTAAAACACTGTTATTTTAAAAGAGTTACCCTCTCATAACCTATCATTTCAGTATTTGTAAGGTAAATAAGAGTTATAACTCAGTTACTAGAGGGCTTGCCTACCATTCATAGAGTCCCAGTTTTGAGACCTAGCACTTTATACAACTACAAGATAATCAGAATAACAAGGTATGATAATCAGAAGATAAGTTCCAAGTCATCCCTAGCTACATGGGAAGTTCAAGGCTATCCCAGCATATAGGAGATCTTGTCTTACATTGGCAATCCTTCTAATTTAACCTTCTAAATGCTGGGATTACAAGTGCCTCCTTCCATAGCTGATAATCCAAGATCATCTGCAACTTTCCACTCTACACAGGTGCTGGGGTTACAGGTATGTGTCACACACAGTTACTGACCCGATCTTCTTATTTCCATATGATTTTGACTTCATTCGTAGGAGAGGAATTTTTACTGGCCAAACTAGAAGATGGTGGCTCTGCTTTGGACCACAATGACCCCCACTGGATGATGGATAACTCTGCTTTGTATCACCTCTCTTCTTTACACTCACATTCAATCCTACTGGATGTTCTTGAATGTTCAGACACAAAACATTCACACTGGGTGTTTGATAGCTTGCCTTTTGTTTCTGACCAGCTTTGGGAAATGATGGGACTGAAGTTCATGGCTGTGTAATGCAACATTGGCCATTTCTTTCCAGGGAGAGCCAGCTTTTATGAGTGTTTCAACCAGGTATCTTGACAGCTCAGCTGGGCAGCACTGGCCACATGTACATCCAGGGACAGTTCTGTGTCACTTGCTAATTTACCTCAGGTGAATTGTCACTCTGGTCTGTGTCAGCTGATGCACATAGAGAATTCTTCACCTTTATAGCAGGCCAGCTCCTGCAGACCTCCATCTGGCTCCTTAAGGGGAACATTTGCAATGAGAGTAAAATATGCTCAGTGGGTAGGGCAATACTTGACTTGTATGAAATGAGGTCACCGATGTTTCTTTGAGAGGTGCTTCAATTTGGACAAAGCAATTCCAGAGATGGGGCACATCTCCACATTTATCGATCACAGACAATTCCGAATGACTTATAGCTCTTCCTTAAAGGCTGGCTGTGAATTTAAACAGCTGCTGCATGGGCAGGGGACGACAGAGTCAATTTGACTTCCCAGGAAGAGTGTTCCCACTGTTCGTGGAGAGGATTAGAGAAGCATGTCTAATCAAATTGTCTCTCAGTAATGCAGTCCCTTAAAACAGTCTGGTCTAGTGGAATCGTTCTTGACTTTTAAAAAATGGTGCTCTTTGGATAATCTAGAGAGTGGCTTATCATGATGCTGTGCTGTCTAAATTGTGATAGTGCTCTTTCACTTCTCAATATCCGTCCTTGGGTGAACTCTAGACTTTATGCAGCTTGCCATAGAGTATTTGGATGCAGGTCAAATTTCATGACTTCTCTTTACTCTGTCTTCCACTTAGCCTTCTTCAGATGGGCTCTCATGCAGCTGACGACGACTGAAAGTGCCAGATCCTCTTGTGTCTCATTTTCAAGTGCTGAGATTACAGCTGTGTACCATGGTGCCCATCTCTACCTGGGCACTTCATACCCAAGGCTAAAATTTAACAGTCCGCAGTGTTTGTGATCCTAAACAGCACCTAGTCACCCATAAATTAGCCTACCAGAGATTATCACGGCTTGTGAGGATTTTCTAACATCAAAATGCCAACATTGAGTGTCCCATGTTTGGATTATAAATCCTTGTCTATTATTAATTCCTCCTGCAAACCCTAATCTACATCACAGCTAAAATTACAAATAGTAATACTGGGTAATATAAGGAGAAGAAGAACCTCGCTTTCTTGGTTTTTGGCTTTTTAATGGAGGTGTTTAGTCTTGGCTCATGACCATCACAATGATATTTGACCTATGACCTTGAATAGAATTAAGACAATTTTCCAGCAGACTCTAAGGGCAACATGGAAAACTTTGTTACCTTTTCCTAAAAGCTGAATTTTGTAGTAGTATGAGCTCAAACATGAGGAATATTTGAGTTTCTTAATTTTTTAATGTTTTTAATCCTGTCCTTTTTAGATAATATTACCATGGAAAGCTACTTGATCCATGTCCCCAAGGACTATACAGAGAATGGGCTCAATCCAGCGCCTAAAGTCCACTCACTGTTGACTGGGAGTGTCATTAGTTTTCTAGATTGCTTAACAAACTGCCTTTAATGGAGTTAAAGGGTTTGCAGCCTCTTGGGACGAACAACAATATGAACTGACCAATGCCCTCAGAGCTCCCAGGGACTAAACCACAAACCAAGGACTATACATGGTGGGACTGATTGTTCTGGCAGCATGTGTATAGTAGAGGATGGCCAAGTTGGTCATCAATGGGAGGAGAGGCCCTTGGCCCTGTGAAGGTTCTGTGCCCCAGTGTAGGGGAATGACAGGGCTGATAAGTGGGAGAGGGTGGGGTGGCAGGCATGGGGAGGGGGGAGGCAACAGGGGTTTGTTCTTGTTGTTTTTGATTGTTCATTAAATATTATTTAGAAAATAAAAAAATTAAAATTGAAAAAAAACAAAAAAACAAAAAACAAACTGCCTTTAGTTGTGTGTTCTGACAATGGAAAAGGACAGCCTCACTGTCCTAAAAGATGGAAGGCCTAAAACTGTTGGCAGGCCTATTTATTCCTAAAGATGAGGAAGGACGAATCTGTTCTAGGCATTTCTCTTTGATTTATGAATAACCATATTTGTACTCCTGTGATTACCTCCTATATGCTTTCTCATCTCCAAATTCCCCCATTAGCTATAGTACCAGTTATATTGGAATAAAGCCCACCCAAAGGGCACCAATCCAAGTTGATCAGCACTCTTAGTATTGTTTTTTTAATTGGATATTTTCTTATTTATTTTTTTATTTTATGTGCATGAGTACACCGTAGCTGTACAGATGGCCGAGAGCTATCATGTGTGTGACTGCTGCTGATCTCAGGCCCTCTGCTGGCCCCAGCTGGCTCCAGCCCTGCTAGCTCCAGCCCTGCTCGC
>JADRCC010158739.1:0-19760 GCA_019843855.1 Hylomyscus alleni
GTGTGTGTGTGTGTGTGTGTGTGTGTGTGTGTGTATGCCTGTCTGTGAGTATGTGCATATAGATGTATCAGCAGAGGCCAGAAGAGGGCACTGGATCCTCCGGAGCAGGAATTACAAGTGGTTGTGAACTATCTCATTCATGTGTATGCTGAAGATTGTACAAAGGTCCTCTGCAAGTACAATACATCCTCTTAACAATTTGTCCAGCCCCAAGGAGATTGCTTAATGTAAATCTCTTTCTATGTATTAATTCATACGAAATGTAAGTAAAACTGACATATATACAATAGATACCAAAGTTTCATTATGTTCAGCACAAATGATAGTGGATAAAACACAATATCTGAGTCGTGTAGAACTTTTTTATGAATATGGAAGTGCTTTGTTACATAGTTTATTAATCTGGAAAGTTGATTATCTTAACTCCAGAGAGAAATTTTGTTATTTATAAAGCATTGCTACTATTAAAGTTCTCATCAACACTTTTAGATTTTAGCAATCAAAAACTTTACAAGCTTACAAGGAGTCCACTCCCCTAGACTCATACCTGAAATGATTGCTTCCTAAATCAAGAAAGCAGATGTTTCATCCTACAAGGAAAAAAAAAGAATTTTGCCATTTTAACTTTAGTAGATCAAGTGGGTCATGAAACTTAATTTCCTAGATAACAGACATATCTAGAGGGATGAAAACACTCATTCCTAGACTGTAGTAAACAATTTCTGACAGATAGGATGAGTCTGTTGGCTTCTGCAGCGATTCAGTGAAGAGGCTCTGCTGGACAGCTCCTCAGGGTACTGGCTGGTTTTGTGTCAACTTGACACAGGCTGGAGTTATCACAGAGAAAGGAGCTTCAGCTGAGGAAATGCCTCCATGAGATCCAGCTGTAAGGCATTTTTTTCAATTAGTGATCAAGGGTGGGAGGGTCCATTGTGGGTGGTGCCATCTCTGGGCTGGTAGTCCTGGGTTCTATAAGAAAGCAAGCTGAGCAAGCCAGGGGAAGCAAGCCAGTAAGTAATATCCCTTCATGGCCTTTGCATCAGCTCCTGTATCCTGACCTACTTAAGTTCCAGTCCTGACTTCCTTTGGTGATGAACAGCAACATGGAAGTGTAAAATGAATAAACCCTTTCCTTCCCAACTTGCTTCTTGGTCATGATGCTTGTGCAGGACTAGAAACCCTAAGATATCAGGTGTGCTCATGGTAGTCAAGCTGGAGCAGCATATTCCTGTGTTAAAGTTGCATGAGTTGGCACGTTCTCTATGAATAGGGAGCACCTAAGTCGTTATGGGCAGAGTTGATAATGGTTTTTAAATTGCAAGGAAAGGTGCCCAGAACTGAAGTCTAGAGTGAGTTTCCTTTGTAACCTAGAAATATCTACCCGAAGCCCCCCTTTCCATGAATACAGGCAGTGTTGGACAACCCTGAAAGAGGGACAGATGTGCAACTGGAGTGGATTGTTGGGCAAGTTCCTGAACTCTGTTTCATGGCATCACATTTTGGGACTGGAAAGACTGGAAGAGATCTCATGGAGTTGCTCCTAGTGAATCTCTAGGTTAGTTTTAATTTTTGAAACATAACTAACCAAGACTGACATGGCAGTGAAACAAAACAGAAGCCATGTGCAGACACCTGATTGTTTTCTGTGCTTATCTTTTGGTCTTCATCCTAGAATTTACTCACCATCTTTTCATAAAATGGCTAAAGGCTGTTTAGCCTGGCCCCATTTGGCTAATGCTAAACATATCAAAAAGACTGGAACTATCTTTTGGATGAGGAGGTAGAATATTTTGAATGACTGTGGCAAACACAAGCATTTCTACACTAATTTTGTTTCCATGACGCTCCTGTTTTGCCAAAATTTATATTCTTTACACTTTGAACTTCTACGGGTACCTTTGCTTTTTTAATGTGCATTCGGTTTTAGAGTTCAGATCCAATCATATTAATTTTCAAAGGAGACCAAGGAAAGTTCTATTTCCTCTTTCACATTCCTCCTCATCACAGTCTTGAATCTGCTTGTTACTTCTTACTTGTAAGGTACTTGTAAGGGGCACATCTTAAAATCATATTTTCAAGACTAACTCTTTCAATAATGTCCTATTATTCATTCCTGGCTATTCTGATAACCACTGCTTAGTTCATGGTGTTCTTGAATTTGAGGCAAGCCTCCCATTTGGCCTTCTGATTGTTGGGATTACAGGCTTGTTCACCTCAGTTGGCTATGCTATATTCTTATAAGAAATTTAACTAGATACACAGATCACAGGTGCCTGCAAAGAAGAGGTCATGGCCCCAAACCAAAGTTATCCACACACAATGGCACAGGAGCTCAATAACAAGGTCTCATAGCATGCAAAGTAATGGGAGAGAAAATAAAACAGAGAACATGATGCCTGTGGATAAAATGAATGGATGAATAAAGTAAACAGCTGTCTTAAGTCTATAGCACTAAAAAGGCTGTTCTAGGAGACAAAGCCATTCTAGGGATGAGTTCATAGGAAAGAGCAGTGTGAAAGGCTCTGAGGAGAATAGACCTAATCGTGTCTAAGCTTATGCATCTGATGAATATTCCTACGCAATAATATCAGAGCAGATTGAATTCCTATTATAGCACATCACATTGTTTCAGGAAAATAAAAGAACTGCAAAGTCATTGGTTAGAGTGAAACGTCAAGGGAGCTAGAAAGATTTTGGGCCATTCTGAAAGACTCCTCTAGAAATATTTGTGTCACCAATCCTCAGACATTACCAATGGATACAAGTCACTTCAGTTTGCTTAGAGGGAACTTCAAGAAGAATTTAGTCTGCTAATAGGCATTCTAATATCCAGCACATGCTCGTATTCTATGTTTTCACTTTTAAATAGACTATAACGACACACCTTAAAAGATGTCTTTTTAAATATCATAGCATTTTACCTGTGATGCTGCTAACCTTAAGTGAGCCAGCAAATGATATCTAATCTTTATCTGCCTCAATTTTAATATTAAAGCAAAGGTCTCCAAAAATCTCAGAATAGATTGATACACATTACATTAAAACTCTCTTTCATTTCTTGTCTTGTCTTTCTTTGTCTCTTACATTTTTTCCCAAGATCTTGCTATAATTCAGACTCTCCTTGAACTTACAATCTCCCTGCCCCAGCATTCTAAGTGCTTGTAGATAAACCTACGTGAGGCCACAGAGTTTCAATCTGCATTTTTAATCTAGGACTATCCAGGTAAAATTGTCACTTCTATTTATAAACTATTTCTTTTAAGTAAACTAAAGAAAGATGAGCTCATGATCAAGATATACTCTGCTTTCATAAGTGATACCCAATGGCCTGAAAGACATAGTGGGGATTCTAAATGCATATAAGGAATCTATCTTGCACAACAAGTCCTCAGTTTGTGGAAAGGAACTTGTAACAGAGGTTACACATGAACAGACACATATGCACGTGTGCTAAAATCATGCAGGCTGTGATTTTACATTTTTAATGTGGAAAGAAAGACTGTGAATTATATCATGTTGCTATTTTTAGTAAGATAGAGAATGACTGAAGCAGCTCATTAGAGTTCATAAAACAGTGATGTATTTGGATTCCATTCTTATGGTGGCATGTACAAAGGAAGCTACTTATTATTTTACTCATGGTTATACCAAACAATGGTAAAATCCAATAATGTGCATTAAATATCAAGAAAATTCTACAAAATACTTAAGGGTCACAATCCCATATCTGTGCTCCAGCAAAGCATTCTTCAGTGCACAGTCCAGTCCATCAGACAGCACCATTGCAAGGAAGGAGCCAGCTTGCAAGAGACAAGAGTTAGCTATGACTCAATATACAAAGAGCAGAAGCCCACTTACATTTAAATGCTTGAAGAGCCACCAAATTCTTCCCACATATATTTTATCTCCTCTTAATGAGGCTGAAATTCTGCTCTACCTTGCCATATTAGAAATTTAATGCTTAAAAACCAATTTAAGGAATGTGAAAAGTTGTTTCAGATGTGGTTCCTTCTCTCTATGCTATTGTTGAGGTCCCCAAACTTTTACTATAATTCAAAAACGTAAATCTACTGCCCTTTCTACAATATGAATTTCGGTACAGATCACAAACAATGACAATACTAATATATCTAAAACTTGCACCTTTTTTGTAAACTTATGCAAATATTATAAGCTTCAGGAAATCAACTTGAATCCACCCGTTACAGGTCAAATGGACTCCTGCTAACCAACAGTCTACCTTTCCCACCTGTCTATTCCTGGTGCTGGGGTTTCTCCTCCTTTCTCTGTCTC
The DNA here is from genome assembly GCA_019843855.1 of Hylomyscus alleni. Lineage (NCBI taxonomy): Eukaryota > Metazoa > Chordata > Mammalia > Rodentia > Muridae > Hylomyscus > Hylomyscus alleni. The sequence continues at coordinate 4,294 of JADRCC010158739.1, forward strand.
TCTCTGCCTTTCCTGGATCTTGGGAGACTCCCCTCCCCCAAATACCTAGATCATGGGCTTTAAGTTTCAAATGTATGCACAAGATAAAAGCTTCCCCCTGATCTCCTTACCTTTATCTACTGTCCCAAGCCTATCTGTCCCACCAGATATCAAATCAACGACAGACTGTTGCAACAATTCCAAACGTTCTCTTGGAATCTGCATCCTTGACAGCTGTGAAGTGGCTAGCCCCACACAGCCTAGGCTCACAAACTACTCTGATGCTCCCCGAACTTCCCAGCTCCAGATGGTCCCACAGAACCTGGATATTGACTGACACAGCCTCCTCTTTCCAGGCATGATTAACATTCCAGTCTCTCAACTTAAGCCATCTCAATTCAGAGTACAGGAGTATGGTTAATGCAGTACTATTCACTGATGCATTCTTGCTTGACATCTTTTAGGATAGCACGTCCAGCCTTTATAGATCTGAGCTCATCAGTTCTTCCCAAGCTTGCTTATCTTCCCAAGTTGTCTGGATAGTGCTCCATTACACCTTTCTATTACCATCCTACCCTCCTGTTCATAGTCAGGAGTTAAGATGAGGAAAGACACTTTCCACTGAATGGAAGAAGCACTGTGACCCAAACACTTTTCTCTTTTTCTATTGCTCCCTCTTCCATACTGTGAAGAGTATGTGGCACACAATAAATGTTGAATAAAGGATTCTTCCCTAATTTTGCCTTTCACATATTTTGCTTGACTTTCAGTTGACCTCTCCATGATATCACCAAATTCCTGTCCTGAGACACCTTAGTACATTCTGAGCATTACTGTCAGTCAGAATTGCCCACTAGGAGCTAGAATGGTCCTTTTCTGATTAAAATTTAAGCTCCAACATCTAGTACAATGCCTGGCACAGCATCAGTATGTATTTATTGCACAAATTCATAAAGTGATCCATGCAGGACATTGCCGATTTCTTCCATGTTTCTGGCTAGAGACATCTCATTGTTTGCCCAAATCACTGCAAAATCCTTCTAACTGGATGGACTGTGTCCAGTATTGCCCTCCTTCCTAATCATTGTATGGGCTCCTGCCAAAATCAGCCTTATAAAATCAAACTTGACAATGTCTCTGCCCTGTTTAAAATTGCTTCCCTGTTGTAGCTTACACCTGGTCTCTTTTTGCTGGATGTTTCCTCTCCAACTACACACAATGTTGCCTGCTACCATGATCACATTATGCCCTTTCTTGCCAGTGGTTGCACTCCCCTTTGGACTGGGATACTGATTTTTTCATCTAGGCCTCTCTCTTGGTTAAGACATTGTTCTTGAAATGGTTAGGTATGAATCAGATACACAGCCTGCATTTTTCTTCTGTCAAAGAAATTGTCACCACATAATATTTTAATTGTCCATTTATTTTACCCTCCTCTATTCTAAACGTTAATATTTATGCAGACATAGATTACCAATTCACTAATGATAGCCATGAAGACTACTGCAATGCCCAGCACCTAATAAGTCCTTGTAAAATACAGGAAGTATGGAAAATAGCCTCTAATTTTTTTCATATCTTCTCCAAATAGTTCATTTTTTTTTAATGTTCAACAGCACAAGAACATAGACCTGAAACAAAGAAAATATAACTTTAGGGGACTGTTAGGGTAAAAAACAAACTGTTCTAGGTTGAAGTTAGAATGAATCATGTATAACTGAGAAAGACAAGCCAGTAGCCACAGCAGGACAAAGGTCCGTGGAAGTTGTTGGAGCAGGATTCTGCCAACACAGCCCTGCCTGTCCATTCTGAGAGGAAGTCCAACACATGGAGGTCAAAGTAAGGATACACATAGCTATTAATAGATATTTGTGGCACGCATGAATAAGTAAGTAGGTGAACGAATGAGTGTAGATTCCTTCCAGTTCCCTGGATAATGCACTCAGCTCCAGGGAGGTTCATGAGACAGGAGTAAAGTCTCCTGGAGGAAAATGAACACAGCCCTGAGGAAACAGAAGGAGGAATATGATGTAATGTGGACTTGCTCATTGAGTCTTTTCCTAGACTATGACCTAGAGTGACCGCTGAGCTATGATTTTACTGAGTCCTCTGCAAAAATAGGTGCTATTACAGATGAGAAAATTAAATCTCTGAAGGAAAATGGCTTTCCAGTGATGACTCCTACCAGATTCAAATATCTGTCTTCCTGCCTTGAAAACCCAAGCTCTTGCTTCTACACACCTCAGCTTCCCAATGTAATCTACAACGTGTACTATAGCTTGCTCTCTGTCAGTCTTTGCATAAATGATCTACCTAGGCCTCTCTCTGACACTCAGAAATAGAATCCTTAGAAAGAAAAAAGTATTTTGTCTAGTGTCAAATAGAAAATAAGAATTAAGGCTGGATTTTTAACCTAAATCTTCCTGTTTCCAAAAATTCTTACCCTCTGTTGTTGATCCTGCTTTATAAAACTGATCTTCATCAGAAGAGTGGTACAGAAATAGAGTGACGTTACCAAAAGGTGTAAGTTGACACAGCCTCCCATATACTGAGCAAGAGAAAAGATGAAGTATTTTTATGGCCCTTTTTGGCCATGGCTGATCTTATTAGAATCTCATTGTGCTAGGAATGATGGATAGGAAGACAGGAAGGAAGGACAGGTGTAGGCAAACTGGATTTAACCTGTCCAGAGACTGACATGGTTCCAGCTATGCCTAAGTGATAACAAAGCAAGTTAAATTGCAAACTCAGGATGAGGGACTCCTGATACAAAATAATGAGATAGAAGATAGAGAGAGAAAGAGAGAGAGAGAGGGAGAGAGAGAGGAAGGGAGGGAGGGAGGGAGGGAGGGAGGGAGAGAGGGAGGGAGGGGGGAAGGAAAGTGGAAAAAGCAATGCAAAATCACCTTGACTACTTATGTCAATCAACTTTTCACAGATATGAACAAATCCCTGAGCTAAACATCTTAAAGAAGGAATAATTATCGTGACTCACAACTTCAGAGATTGGTTTCCATGCTGTCTTGTTCTCTGTTTCTTGGGGTCTCATGGGGCAAACCACCATGTCAAGGAGTACCTGGCAGTGCAAATCTGTGCACCCTGCTGCTGCCTGGAAGAAGAGAGGGCAGAAATATGCATGTAACAGATTACATTTTCCAAAAGCATATCCCACAGACCCACTTTCTGGAGACAGGAGGACATAAGTTCAAAATTCAGCTTCAGTTCTTCGTTCATGTGTGTGATAGCAGGCAAAACATTTTTTCTTCCAGTATTTTTTTTATTACTTAATTTCTATATCTCCCAATAATGAAGCATTATGATGGAAGATCTCCTGATCTAATAAGTTCTTCTATGCTTCATCTATGAACATTCCTACATTAAGGACCAGCCCTTCAACACAGGAGACACTGAGGGATATTAAAGAGGAAAACCATAACATGACTTAGTTTGTTCAGCAAAACCTCTAGCTATAAACCAAGATACATTTTCATACCTGCATGGGCCTTCTTTTCTGTTCACCTTATATTCTCTAACTTGGTCTTTCTGTTACATTATCATAAGGGAGGATTTTCATTGCTGTATTAAATGACAGACTTTCTTTTCACTTAAAATGGACATGGCCATAAGCCATACAACTAGGGAATAGATTAAGAAAAGGCTTTTCTGACTACAGAAAAATATGGAATAATCTAGAAGAGATTAATGTATTGTGATTGTGACAAGCTCTTTCTCAGCGTGATTTAATTGTTTTCTTCAATGTTTGGAATGCAATCAGATTATATTAAAATAATAATGACTGTTAATTAGAAGATTTAATTTAGGCTGAAAATATTTTTTTTATTTCTGATATACTAACTGCCAAAGGGGGAAATATTAATAGAGAATCTTATAATGTTCAGCTTCAATTCAAAAGTACCAACAGCTGGACAGTGAGAAGGCTCCATGAGAAATGAATTTGATGGTTTGCGTTGGATCTACAGAAATCATGATAGAAGGAGAGAATCAACCCCCATAAAGTAATCCTCTAATGTTTACACATGCCTGGCAAGTATTCTCCTATATGCAAACACACACTTACATGCACACAATAATAATAATAATAATAATAATAATAATAATAATATCATAATATATTTTTAAATGTTAAAATTACCTTTGGATAAAAGTACCAGCAGACAGTGAATTGCTTTGTTTGTTTCACAAATAGATATTATGGTATTTGGATTTGCTTGTTTGTTTGTTTGTTTTAGGAAAGAAAGCATTTATTTCAGCACATAGCTTCAGGATATGCAGTCCATAATTCTGGGGTAGTCAAAGAAACAGGAACTTGAAGCAGTTGGTCATATCCTATCTACATTCAAGAGTAGACAGAACTACATGCAGGCATGCAGAGTGCTCAGCTCATTTTCTACTAGTATACAGTCCAGAAATTTCTGACATTAGAATGTTGCTGGATAAATCTTCCCATTATTAGTTAATGTAATTTTGGAAAAAATAACCATAGATATATTCACTGGACAACCTGATCTAGATGATGGTTCACTCAGATTCTCTTCCCAGGTGATGCTAAACTTTAACACGTTGACGGATAAAAGTGACTGTCACCATCTGAGTAGATGTTTCTTTCCTGTTGTTTGATTGTTCTTACAAGCTTATAGTGCATTTTGAACAATCTACCCCACATCCCCCGCTTCTAATTCTTCTCCTATCACTTCCCATCACTTTTTCCCTCCCAGCTTTATATATTTTCTTCCTTCTTTTAAAACTTACTGAGTACAATTACAGTTCCAAGGCAGGATAGTCTTATTTTCCTTTTAATTAAGATTTTTAGCGACACAGTGTAATGGTGGCATTGACAGATTCAAAGTGAAGACTAAAGAGTAAGATTTGGGACTTGGACTGTGCTCTAGTTAAGGGAGTGCTTGGCTAGCATGATAAACCAGTGTGGCTGCACAGGCCTATATTCGCAGAACTCAAAAGGTGGAAGCAAGAAAATCAGAAGTTCAGTATCATTCTTAGCTATATCGTGAGTTAGAGGCCAGTCAGGGCTACATAAGACCCTGGCTCAAACAACAAAGAACAAAAATAAATAAAATATATAGACTTAGACATGAGTTGGATTGAAGTTATAACTATAAATAGACACGTGATCAGTAGTAACTCTCTCTACCTGTAAAAATATTGTAATTGGAGAAAGGATTGCTAATGTCCCCTTCAGTTCTGAAATATGATAGTAAGTGAATTAAGCATTAATAGTTATGCAAACATTTTAACAGTTCTTATACACAAAGCCTCTGAGCATTGAAATCTTGATATTTAACATTGCTGAGCCTCAGGTACAATGGCGACTTTGATCTCAGGAATTCTCAGTGAGGAAAAACTTTTGTTTTCCTTCCATTCCTAGCCCTTATTTTATTTCAAAACAGGACAAAATACTGGAGAGGAAATGCAAGTCAAAAATCCCTACAACACCTGACACTACGCGTGTAGCACCTGCTTCTCTCTTCTGCTCATTAAAATAAAAACCAACATCTCCCTTGTCCATCTGGCACCACTCAAAGGTTGCCAACCTTGCATCATTCACAGGCACTAAATTCACTGAGTCTTATCTAAAGCAAATTTCATACTTTCTGGTCAGAAGTTCAGCATGAATGGAGTCAGCAAATTTTGACGTAACTAGTTAGTGATACTTGATTCCAACAAGCAATCTTCTAATCCTGCATAGATAATTTTTTAATACACTCTAACACAAGTTACAAAATAACAGTGTAAATTTTTGGACAGTGGTAAAATAATCCTACCAGGACTCAAAGTTTATTTTTATGTGGCCAATAACTTGAAACAATGTAATAGTAAACAATTATCAAAAAATAAAGCTTCAAAGACAAAACAAGAATTTAGTATTCAATTGGATGCATAAAAATAAATCATAGACTCACAAATATGTACAATAATAGCTAATTACCCTTTAAGAAATATATGTAAAAACTGAATGGAACTAGATACATGGCCTTGAAAAGCTTCATAATTATAAAGACAACCAGGAAACAGAAACACTACATATTCATTCTAATAAAAATAATTCAAAATGAGCATATAATATCAACATAGTTAAGTGATGACATTTTTCTGGAACTATTACAATACAAACATGAAAGTCTCTGTTCATTACTAAGCCATTATCAAATTTCCAATTTGAATCTTTCCTATAATATTTTTAAAAACTAACAGAAAAAAACTCCCTAAATCTCTTGATGCGCCATAAAAAATTTATAACGTAAAACCTAAACAGTTAGCCAACTGGTTAAAATAAATTCTTAGCCTTTGCTGTATCTTTTTCTGGTTCATGGATGGTTTTACTTAGGGATTAATAGTTATGCAAAAATCATAGTGATGTCCCATATGTCTTAGACAAGAACATGATAATTTAATAATATTTTCTATTGGTCCATTTTAATTATATAAATAAATGTCAGAGGCACCCTCTTACAAGGTATTTTCAGTACATCGTTCTGTTCTTCCAGAAGGTTCATTTTGCTATGTCTGAGTTCTTTAAGCACTTCATGCAACTGAATCATGTGGGTGATGAGAAGAAGGTATGAACATCAGGAACTCTGGGAAAGTTAGATTTGGAGAGGATACAATCGAAATCCAGTTGTATGAGATATTTGATCAGGCAGCCTCAGGAGGGTGATCATGGTCTTTGGATTATGGTGTCAGCATAATTTCACTTATAGAAGGTCCAGGCTTATAAAGGCATCAGTACTCTTAACCCTTTGCAAGGTTGAATCTGTCATCCAACAATTTACCCCTTTATATGCAATGCTTTTCTCCTAGACTCTTATCCACAGCCTTAGTTTGTCTTCACTTCTAAATGTGCCTCAGATGTGTTGATATTCATTCCATCTAGAACAGTCTTCCGCAAAACTGGCTGCATGACTAGGAAGAACAGCTGGAAAGATGGCCCAGTCCTTAAGTGCAGTTGATGCTCTTTTGGAGAACCTAGCTTCAGTTCCCAACATCCATATCTGAGGGTACACATATGCCCCTCCCCTGCACGCACACACGTGTGAGCACACACACACACACACACACACAAGAATAAGAGGTACTTGGAGAACATAGGAAGGCTTTTGCAAGTCACAGTGAAATAGATGGATAGAGGTTAAAGAGGTGAAGCAGCAAGGCATAGTATGTGTAGATAAAAATGAAAATTAATGGTAAATTCTATGATGAAGAAAAGGGAGAGAGAGATGCTGTGTGTCACAGGCAGGAGGAACATCGTTCCAACCAAGCAATTGTGATGTTCATAACTTTTTTCTTAATAAGTATTTGTAGTCCTGACTAATCTTAGTGGACCAACTCGGGCACTAAAAGTGGCACGACAGACAAACTGAGTGGTCTACTAAGCCGTAGAACTGTATAGTCTCTAAGTTCTAATGTCATGGTACTAGTGGGATAACTCTTACAGAGGACTGTGGAGAACTAGTCCCGTGCTTTGACCTGGTTTCTGAGGATTTACAGGCATCCTTGGCATGTCTGGATCTATAAACAAATTGCTTGGTCTTTGCCTTCGTCTCCATAGGGTGTTTTCTGGGGAGTGGATGCCAGTGTGATTATGTCTCTCTGTGTGTATATGCACATTCCTCTGTGTCCCTGTTTCAAATGTATTCATTTTATCAGGATACCAGTCGTATTAGCAACCCACTGTACTCTATCATGATCTCCTTTGACTACGTCCATGAAAACTGTTCCTTCAAACAAGGCTGCCTTTTGATATACTGAGGAGGGACAACATAAAATGCGGCTCATAACAGTTGATTCAACTAAACATGGTTGAATTAAAGTTGACTGGGGCAGTGTCCCTAGGCAATAAGTTGGGGAAAGATGTCCTCTCAGTTTCAAGCGTAGGCATAAAGCAGATTAAGATGAGCAACTGTATATGCAGCCCCATTCCATCAAATCTTTTGAGTTTGTTCATTTTGTCTGGAGGCAGAGTCATAAATTATATATGGTATATATAAGGTACTTATAGTTTACGTATATATATTACATGAGTATATACACTTATACTACATAAGTATACTACATAAGTATATATACATAAGCTATAAGTATATATACTACATAAGTATATATAACTATATATAGCTTATGTATATATAACTCTATATACCTTATTTATATATACTATATATAGCCATTATAATATATATATGTATACATAAACTTAACTGTATGCCCACCATTCGCACACAGGATAAGAAATAGGAAACATGCAAGTGGTGGTAACTTTGCAGTAACAATAATCCACATTACAAACAGTGCCACTCTATTCTGTTTTGGCGATACCTTAACCATGCAGTGCTGAAAAAGAGTCAGACTCAGAAAAAGATCAATATCTGGTTGATGGACCACAATTAAGGCACGTCGAGATCAAGAAATTACTGTTGACAAATGGTCCCTCATTAAAGATGTTACTCAAAGAGAGGACAAATAGTAATCTCGGGAGGCTAGCACTCAGTTCTAAAGCAGCTTTATTCTAATAATGGCTGAGAAAAGCTGACAGCATTTAAAAAGATGTCAGTATTGTTAGGAAAATACTCACCTTTATAGTTTTGATCTGTTATGGGATTTCCCTAAATAACACTTAAAAATTTAATGAATAGTAGAGGTGCTATATAGCTTTCCAAACAAACAGCAACAGGACTAGAGAAGAAGTCGTATATAAGAAGCCATGTCCTTTGAAGCCATTGTTGCAAGGATCGTAAATATGACTACTCTCTTCTTATTTCTGCAGCAACTCAAAAGATACCTGTAATAAAAAGGGGTCTAGCATGGTCTAGTTCTCCCTCTTCACCTAACTAATAATCACAGAAGTACTTTCATGTCCTAACTGATTTCCACAATCACTTTTGCCATCCATGAAAGTAAGTTTTCTTTCACTTTCCCTTCTAAGTATTGGCATATGACTTGCACGTGTCATTGTTAAAAGTCTTCATATCCTGGTCTTCCACACCGGATCCTGAACATCTCCCAAGCAGGAAAACATCTTTTGCATTTACTACTAACAACCCCTACCAATACATTTGTACAGTGAACGTGTGTGTGTTAAAAATACAAATCAGTCAGGATGATAGAGAATTTATATGACATGATAAAATTTTCATTCATAATGTATATTCTTTTTAATTGCAAATTATATTAGATAGCTTACAATAAAAATAGATTAATATCTCACAAATCATTAAGTATGAAAACAGAGATTATCAACCTGAAAAGGAAAAATATATTTGCAAAACTGAGATTAAAAATAAGGTAAGTGCTGAAAACAGAACACAATTTGGGGAGTCTGTTGACATTGTAAAAAAATGGGAAGGTAATTGTTTATTTAGCTCTCCTTGTTAAAAACCTCATGCCCCACTGGGGAAAATCTCTCTTATAGCTTTTAGGAGACATTTCTCCATGTTTTCTTTTTTTAATTTTTATTAGATATTTTCTTTACTTATATTTCAAATGTAATCCCCGTTCCCAGTACCGCCTTCTGCCCACCCCCCAGGACACCCTATCCCATTCCCCCTACCCTTGCTTCTATAAGGGCGTTCCTCCATCCACCCACTCCTGCTTTCCTGTCCTGGCATTCCCATACACTGGGGCATTGAGCCTTCACAGGACCAAGGGCTTCTCCTCCCATTGATGCCCGACAAGGCCATCCTCTGCTACATATGCAACTGGAGCCAAGGATCCCTCCATGTGTATTCTTTGGTTGGTGGTTTAGTCCCTGGGAGCTCTGGAGGAGTCTGGTTGGTTGATATTGTTGTTCCTCCTATGGGGTTGCAAACCCCTTCAGCTCCTTCAGTCCTTTCTCTAACTTCTCCAATGGGGCCCCCATGCTCAGTTCAATGCTGCGAGTATCCACTTCTTTATTTGTCAGGCTCTGACAGAGTATCTCAGGAGACAGCTATATCAGGCTCCTGTCAGCAAGCCCTTCTTGGCATCCACAATAGTGTCTGGGTTTGTTGACTGTATATGGAATAGATCCCCAGGTGGGACAGTTTCTGGATGGCCTTTCCTTCAGTCATTACTCCACACTTTGTCTCTGTAACTCCTCCTATGGGTATTTTGTTCCCCCTTCTAAGAAGGAATGAAGTATTCACACTTTGGTCTTCCTTCTCCTTGAGCTTCATGTGGTTTGTGAATTTGTATCTTGGGTGTTCTGAGATTCTGGGCTAATATCCACTTATCAGAGAGTGCATACCAAGTATGTTCTTTTGTGATTGGGTTACCTCACCAGGAAGATATTTTCTAGTTTCATCCATTTGCCCAAGAATTTCATAAATTCTTAATAGCTGAGAAGTACTCCATTGTGTAAATGTACCACATTTTCTGTATCCATTCCTCTCTTGAGGGACATCTGGGTTGTTTCCAGTTTCTGGCTATTATAAATAAGGCTGTTATGAACAAAGTGGAGCATGTGTCCTTATTACATGTTGGAGCATCTTCTGGGTATATGCCCAGGAGTTGTTTATAGCTGCGTCCTCAGGTAGTACTATGTCCAATTTTCTGAGGAACCGTCAAACGGATTTCCACAGTGGTTGTACTAGCTTGCAATCCCACCAGCAATGGAGAAGTATTTCTTTTTCTCCACATCCTTGCCAGCATCTGCTGTGACTTGGGATTTTCGACCTTAGCCATTCTGACTGATGTAAGGTGGAATCTCAGGGTTGTTTTGATTCGCGTCTATTGGGTTTGTTGAAAGAATTAGTTCTTGCTTTTTCTAGGGCATAGTTTCTTTCCTTGTGTTGGTGTTTTCCATCTATTATCCTTTGTAGGCTATATTTGTGGAAAGATATTGTGTAAATTTGGTTTTGTCATGGAATACCTTGCTTTCTCCATCTATGATAATTGAGAGTTTTGCTGGATATAGTAGTCTGGGCTGGCATTTATGTTCTCTTAGGGTCTGTATGACATCTGCCCAGGAACTTCTGGCTTTCATAGTCTCTGGAAAGAAGTCTGGTGTAATTCTGATAGACCTGCCTTTATATGTTACTTGACTTTTCTCCCTTACTGCTTTTAATATTCTTTCTTTGTTTTGTATATTTGGTGTTTTGATTATTATGTGATGGGAGGAATTCCTTTTCTGGTCTGAGCTATTTGGAGTTCTGTAGGCTTCTTTTATGTTCATGGGCATCTCTTTCTTTAGGTTAGGGAAGTTTTCTTCTATAATTTTGTTGAAGATATTTACTGACCCTTTAATTTGGAAATCTTAACTCTCTTCTATACCTATTATCCTTAGGTTTTGTTTTCTCATTCAGTCCTAGATTTCCTGGATGTTTTGATTTAGAAGCTTTTTGCTTTTTGTGTTTTCTTTGACTTGTGTCAATCTTTTCTATAGTATCTTCTGCCCTTGAGATTCTCTCTTTTATTTCTTGTATTCTGTTGGTGATGCTTGCATCTATAACTCCTAGTCTCTTTCCTAAGTTTTCTAACTCCAGACTTGTCTCCCTTTGTGATTTCTTTATAGTTTCTTTTTCCATTTTTAGATTCTACATGGTTTTGTTCAGTTCCTTCACCTCTTTGGTTGTGTTTTCCTGTAATTCTTTAAGTGATTTTTATGTTTCCTCTTTAAGTTCTTCTATCTGTTTATCTGTGTTCTCTTGCGTTTCTTTAAGGGAGTTATTTCTGTCATTCTTGAAGTTCTCTATATCATCATCATGAGATGTGATTCCAAATCAAACTCTTGCTTTTTTTGGTATGTTGGGGTAACCAGGGTTTGCTGTGGTGGGAGAACTGGGTTCCAATGATACAAAATAGTCTTGGTTTCTGTTGCTTATGTTCTTGTGTTTGCCTTTTGCCATCTAGTTCTCTCTGGTATTAACTGGTCTTGCTGTCTCTGACTTTGGCTTGTCCCTCTTGCAAGCCTATGTGTCAGTACTCCTGGGAGACCAGTTCTCTCTGGGAGGAATTTGGGTATGGACAGATGTACAACTCTGGGGTACAGACAGAGACCAGAAGGGTGCTGTCCCCAGCTGATCCTTGGTTCCTGTGTCCTGATAGCTCTATGAGGGTCCCTTTTGGGCCAGGAATTTGAAGAGAAGTGATGGTCTTAACTATGCTTGCAGGAGTGTAGGCACTCCTAAGGGATCAGCTTTCTCCTGGCAGTATTTGTGTATGTAGCTCTGTGGACAGGACCAGCTGTGGGTGCAGAAGGAGACCACAAGACTCCTGTCCTACACTGTTCCTCCGTTCCTGTGTCCTGAGGGTTCCAGGCAGGTTCCTGTGAGCAGCAGTGGTGATCATACCTGCATTCACAAGCCTGTCTGCACTCCTGAGAGGCTCATTCCCTACCGGTGCTATTTGGGTGTGGAGCTCTGTGGCAGAGGATCTTCTATGGCTCTCCATGCTTTCTTAAATAAGAGGAATATCAAGAATAACAAAATGGTCTTTTGAAAGTGATTTTGAAACTATAAACATGATTTTTACTGTTTTCAAGTTTATTGCATATAAACTAAATATTAAAATATAATTTACTTAAAGCATTTCTAAGAGCAGATTACCCAACTCAGTCCAAATGTTTTTTAATAGTCTAGGTTACTACAAGAGATAAAACTAAAAGAACATGGAAACTGGCATTCAAATTTTTTCAATCAAAGGAAGATGTTTGATTGTACTGAGAACTAGAAATGGAAAACATTCAAACACAGCCACTTTGAAGGAAGAACGTGAAGATCCCAGCTCCATCTTTTGGAGGGTACAGAGGTGCTTGTGCTCACAGATAAGCACTAGGGTACCCAGGAACCTTAAACACGTAGGGTTGTCCCTTCATAGGGAGGGACGTATACTGTTTTCAGCCTGGGAGGCTGGAAAAGGACATGATTAATAGCCTGGTGACCTTTGCACTATCTGTGTCTTAGACTGCACCAGATCCTTCCCTAGACACTTAATGTGAGTTTGCCAATCTATAAAACTTATCTTTTTGGAAAGTGTCACATTCAGTCCATCTATAGTACTCATTTTTATGGAAGTTGTACTTTACAGAGAGTTTCGATATACGTCTTAAGCTTTGTTTTACACTTTATTTCATTACTGTCAGCAAATTTTTCAATAAAATCTACTGTTTAAATATGCCTAAAATAAACTACTGGGGGTCAGACTCTCAAAGTGTTGAACCAAACTTCCTGCTTCTCATAAATAGCTACTCTTCTGGTTGCGATGGTTGCAAAGACACCCCTACTTCACCCCATGCATGAAACAGCATATACTGTCTCTGTTTCACTCCATCAACCCTGACTCTCCTCAGTTCCAAGGGTGGGGTAGATCGCCAAAATCACTGCCCCAGTAATGTTGGTTAAATTATCCTGTGACTATGTCTAAAAAAGAGTTCATAGCAGCTATCCTGAGGCAAATTCTGAATATGACGTCATTCTTTAATTTTAAGTTCCTTGGCAAAGGAGCTTACATGCACAGGGGTATAAACTTTCATTTGTGGCAGGGAGTAAAAAAGTAGGGTATTCACTGCTTAGACGTTATTTTGAAAAGGATGCCAAAGATAAGTATGTTTCTGGGGAATCCTCCTAGAAGAACAAAATAAATAAATGCACTGTCCTTGTTAAAAGTCATGGGTCTAAGCTCAAATTTCATTTTCATCCTAGTCTTCAAAAAAAATAGAAATTAAACTTTTTCTCATTTTGAAAAGGTGTTTTAAAAGATTGATTGATTATTTATTATGCATATGAATGCTCTATCTGCATGTACACCTACATACCAGATAGAGGGCATCAGATCACATTATAGATGGTTGTGAGCCACTATGTGGTTACCATGTGAGCCACCATGTCGGAATTGAACTCAAGTAACAATTGAGCTAGCTCTCCAGCTTGTTTCTCTAATTGTCTAACACATTTTCAATTATGCTTAATTTTGAGAAAATTCAGAGAACACAAAATTGCGAGTGATGTGTAAATTCAATTCTCAGAGAAAAATAATAGGTAATTATGTTTTTGCTTGACTGTGATGATGCAAGTATGTAAACATTCCCCAGAAATCTGTCATCTTATATGTCAGATTATGAATTATTTTTCAATTTTATGAAATACCTTGCGACAGTATCATGTTCATGGTTCCGTTTTTATGGACGTATAGTAACTGTATGGTTGAAACAATTTGCCAACATCTAAGAGATGACCAAAAGATTATCTATGTAGTTCTTACATCATCAGGACTTCGACTAATGAACATTGTTAGAGATACACTTGTCTTCTTTTCATAGCTCTTTTTATGGAAATGAAATCTCCAAGTGAAATGGCAAGCTATTGATACCCATAAGCAATTTTCTCTTGAAAAGTATAGAAATTACAAGTAGCAGATCCAATTCCCCCTGAGCAGAAAACCTAGGATTTGGGGTTTAATCTACTGAATATGCTGTTGAAAACAGCTTGTATGGAAGAGTGAATTGGGCAGAAGCAGCAATGAATCTCCAGTATGGCCCAGAAGTGATGGTTAGCTTACTTCCAGGGACTCAACAGCTAGAATGACTCTTAGTTATGCTGACATGTCTGAGTGCTTTTACTACCACATTAGCCAGTCATTGTATGTAGACCACACAAGAAACAGATGTGGGCTCAGATAAAGGCTTCCTTCTACTGTATTTACTGATGAATCTCTGTAGATGGGACAGTCCCAGAACCTGGATTACTAAGCATCCATTAAGGGAGGGCATAGACAACATATGACAGTGCCCCCTACACTAGTGCCACCAGTACTTCCTGAGTATGCCTCGCTTCCCTTATTTTGACATCTCCATGTGTCATTAGTTATTTCAGTACTGCAACTTAAAAAGTGAATAATGTGTCTTCTTTCTTGGTAATTTGCATCTTTTAATAAATTGCCTATTCATGATATTGACCTATTTTCTTATTACAGTGATTTGCCAGGGGAAATGTTGGTCTAGCTATTTTTTGAGAGCTATTTTTAGAGTAAGATAAAAGACTTCTTATAAACCATGCAAATGCTCTTAGTGTGAAATATTTTCTTTCACATTCTTTATGACATGTGGCAACAGAGACTTAGTTCATATGCTCAGAACTTTTCATCTTTTTCTTTATAGTTTCTGGCTTTAAAAGCAGAGGAAACATGCTTAAAACAATGTACTTCGCCCCCATACTGATAAGATATGATAAGAAAGTATCCATACTGATCTGTGTTTTCCTAGTATCTTGATTACAAAGTTTAATTTATTGGTAAATTCTAGGTATAGCTAAGATAAGATGATAACATCTCACCAAATAATCAATTCTCCAACACCATATATTGAATTTTTTATTTTCTCCTATGTTTTAGAGCTCAAGCTTCATCGTATCATAAATTCTTATTTTACTAATGCTGAAAGGAATTTAATTAATTCATTTTTAGGGTATCTTTTGAAAATTAATATATGAGCAATTTTTTTCTGGTATATCGCACTGCATATTTAAAAAAATCTGTTTTTT
>JADRCC010158741.1:0-10462 GCA_019843855.1 Hylomyscus alleni
CCCCCCCAGAGCTCCAGGGAATAAACCACCAACCAAAGAGTACACTTGGAGGGACCCATGGCTCCAGTTGCAGATGGCCTTATCTGGCATCAATGGGAGCAGAGGCTCTTGATCCTATGAAGGCTTGATGCCCCAGTGTAGGGAAATGCTAGGGCAGGGGGGTAGAGTGGGTAGTTGGGTGGGAAGCACCCTCATAGAAGTATTGGGGAGGATGGATGGGATAGAAGGTTTGTGAAGGGGAAACCAGGAAAGGGGTTAACATTTGAAATGTAAATAAATAAAATAACCAATAGAAAATAAAAACAAAAATTTAAATTATTAAACAAAAATAATAAATTATTTCTTATGATTACATATCTAATTAATACTTTATATGTTTTGAACATCATAATTTAGTATATGTTATTTAATAATATTTCATTTATTTAATAATGTTAAGATAAGTTATGGTAACAATGTATTCCGGTAAAATTGAGACGTAAGAATCTATTCTAGTCTTAGAACATCACTAATCAGAATAAATTCATATGAGAATTCTTATGCCTTGTATAATGACAAAAAAATTAAACAACCTTCAACATCTATATAATTGCTCACAAATATTGCCACACAAACAAGGAAAATATAGATCTAAGTTACAATGGACACTATCGCTGTTTTTAATATGCAAAGATAATTTTAAATACATGCTGATTGGTACACTCTCTCAATTGGTACTTTCCTTCATATCAACAATTTAAATAATCTTTTCCTATTTCATGAAGTATCACGTAAGGTTTTTGCTTTGTTTTAAACTCTACTAATTTCATTCTACTAATTCTACTTCTTTCTCATAAATGGCCTCATTTATTTATTAGGATTAATCATTATTTACCAAGATCCCTGTGTAGAATATAAAATCTAAAAATGACTGAAAGACAGTCAGATTTTGAGTTTTTAAAGATAGACATTGGTTTTCTTTTCAATAAATATTTGCTAAGTTAACATAAAACATTACCAGCACATTATCGCTATTCATCTTCATTTTATTTTATTTTGTCATTGAATAATAGACTGAAGTTTGTGACTCTGTCAAGTTGTCAATGTGTTTTAAAAATAGGAGACCTGGATAAAATGGCATACTGGTCAAATCACCCAGTAAATATATCTACTCAGATATATCAAATTGAACCAATAAGTATCTACCAAAGGACATTCACAAGAGTTAACAAAACAAGAAAGATATGACAGTGCCTTTCTTTAGTGTTGAAATGATAAGACACACTGAATAATTCAGGAAAAATATGGTCATCCTCCTTGTTACCACTTCCCAAAGTCCAAATAGCTCATGAAGACACTCCTCCTTTCGGGAAAGAGAGAGAAGTAAGTTTAGTTAGTACACTTGAAACCCAGTACTGTGTGCTTAACATAAAAGTCCATATAAACTGAGCTTTATGTCCTTGAATTTCAGGTGATAATTGTGGACTGAGTGGCTGGAATCACTAGAAAGCATAATTGGCTAGAAAGCATAACTGCTTCTGTCTAAGACTCGACCATCTTGAGATCAAAGAAAAGATAGCAGCAAATAATATTGTCTCAGAGGTCAATGTCAGGTCCACTGTAGTAAGACCCAATACACAATAGAAAGTGAAGCTCAATGGGAGGAGAGGACCTTGGCCCTGTGAAGGTTCTTTGCTCCAGGGTAGGGGAATGCCAGGGCCAGGAGTGGGAGAGGGTGGGGTGGTGAGCAGGGAGAGGGGGGAGGGAACAGGGAATTGTTTTAGTTTTAGTTTTTGTTTTATTTTTTTCTTATTTTATTTTCTTTTTTCTTTTGGAGGGGAACCTGGGAAAGGAGATATTGTAAATAAAGAAAATATCTAATTAAAAAAAAAAAGAAAGTGAAGCTCCCTACTTAGTGTATTACTAATAAATGTCTCAAGGCCTGTCTAGCAACAGACAGATGTGAACCAGTGAAAACTCAATTTGGACATATAACCATGTCTGCCTGCTTGAGTCATTAGCGAATCTTCAAGAAAGGACCTGAAGTTGTGGGACTCTTGTGTTTCACAGCTTAATGCTAACTTTGGTAGAGACACAGTTATTTTCTTCCATTCATTTCTCAACCTTGTTTAACATGGATTGTTATCAAGCTAATGCCAGTGGATGGACTTCTACATATGTGCTTGTATGAAACAGGAATTGTGTAGTCTGGGAAAATTAATTTTATAGCCTGAGTGTTTGTGAGCTACTGTGCAGATTTTGGAGTACTAAGTGAAACTCTCCATTTTTGTTTGTTTGTTTGTTTGTTTTGTTGTTTTTGTTTTCGACTGTAAGTTCAGGTGCAACCAAGCTTAGTTTAACCTACCTTCCCCGCCATTACATGCACACTCAAAGTCGCTTAGAAAAAGATAATTTTGACCAGTGTGATAGTTTGAATGAATGGCCCTCATAGACTAATAAATGTGAATGCTTGGTTCTCAGTGGTT
The DNA here is from genome assembly GCA_019843855.1 of Hylomyscus alleni. Lineage (NCBI taxonomy): Eukaryota > Metazoa > Chordata > Mammalia > Rodentia > Muridae > Hylomyscus > Hylomyscus alleni. The sequence continues at coordinate 2,466 of JADRCC010158741.1, forward strand.
GGACTGTTAGGAAGGACCAGAAGGTATGGCCTTGATAGAGCTGCTGTGTCTGTGTCCTTGTTGGAAGAGATATGCCACTGGGAATGCGCTTTTGAGGTTTTAAAAACTTATATCAGGCCCAGTGTTAATTCTCTCTGCCTGATACCTGTGGGTGAGGATGTAGCTCTCAGCTACTTCTCCAGCACCATACCTGCCTATCTATGATCATGCCCCCAAATCATGATGATAAAGGACTAACTCACTGAAACTCTAAACAAGCCCATAACTTAATGCTTTTATAATAATTGTCTTTGTCATAGGATTTCTTCACAGTAATAAAAATAATGACTATCAGGAATTCAGCAACTAGTGAATAAAAGAAACCCAACTGAGAGAAGATTCTATTGGTCCATACCCCAGGCTTGTTTACAAAAGAACTACCTACAATAGTGCCCATAGCAGAAAGAAATACATGCCCCTAGTCTATCAAGTTCTATTCTGACTAATACTTTGTAACTAACAGCAGTGAACTTAAACTGTAAATCTCCTTTGGTAATTAACAGCTCCTAACAGTGTAGGCTTTGGTCTTATACTAGCATGGTTTGGACTTTGGTAATTAACAGCTTCTAACAGTATAGGCTTACACTACAGTTGTCTTACACTAGTATGGTTTGAACTTTGATAATTAATAGCTCCTAACAGTGTAGGCTTTAGTCTTACACTAGCATGGTTTGGACTTTGATAATTAACAGCTCCTAACAGTGTAGGCTTTGGTCTTACACTAGCATGGTTTGGACTTTTGCAGGACATAGTTTGACACTGTGACTCACCTTGGAATCTGGAGTTAGTCCATCCTCTGGTATACCCAGAACAGAGCATAACTCACCATATCCTAGCCTGGGCTATTTAGTAGAGAAGGTATATGAGTCTATAACCCTCACAAAGAAGTTCAGGAGCAACTATCATTTCTAAGTATCCCTTGTTTCATTCTGAAGAATAAACGTACATTTCTAAAAAGTATTAGTTAGGATCAGCCTTTAGTGCTGAAACTATGACCATGCAACAATAGACTTGAAGGCCTGGACTTGAGTGCCATTCAGTATGAAACCATAGAAATGACTGGATACTGAGAAGTAATATAAGCAATGAATAATAATTTCTGAAAAATGGTCATAAAAATACTATATTATAAATAGAAGGGTGAACATACAGTGCTTAAAGACCAAATGATGCCATAAACACACATATCAAGAACTTGAAGAGACCGAGGCTTCAATTACATTGGGCAATATAAAAATTAGCCCCTCTGAGATTTGACCTGAGTGATAGAGAGCTAAGATACCAAGGAGAGTGTTGAAGATTATATATATATATATATATATATATATATATATATATATATATATATATAATCGGAATAATAATCGGACTATAAATGGTAATGCTTTGTGCCCTTCCAAAGTTATAATATAAGCCATTTTAGTTTTACTACAGAGAAATGACACATGTTTGAAGAAATAGATATTTGAACCTAATTTAAACCTTATGCAATGCATAACTGTGTCAGAATATTACAGGATTATAGTATACCACATTAACATGCATACCTTTTAAGTATTGATAGGTCACTTATTTAAACTTACAGTAAGTATAGTTCAGCACTTATAATCAGAAGAGCTCATAGAATCATAAGGAACAGATAATTTCATGTATAATTTCCCCTTATAATGTCATATGTGTGTGTGTGTGTGTGTGTGTGTGTGTGTGAATGATTTTTTTTCTCTAAGGCAGGATCAAACTCATTTGTAGCCTATGTTGGCTATGGTCTCTCGATCCTTCTATCTCTACCTCAGAAGTGCTAGGATTGCAGTCATACTTCATCATTCCTAGCATAAACACACACACACACATACTAAAGATTATATATGTATAATATATACATGTAATATTATACGTATGAAAGACATAATATATACGTGATCACACACTAAAATTTTCATATATATGATATGTGTGTGTAATACAACATATATGATATGTATCAGAAAACAAACCATATTTTAAGAAGCAACTCAAGTTTAATATATTGAATATCAATATAGTTGAATTAATTAACTTGGCTGGCTAATTTAATAATTGGCTAGGGAGCACACTGTCTGTAATGTCTTAACAATTTGGTTCATTATATTTTCTAAGACAGCGATCCTTCATTTCCCTTTCTTAACACCCATCTGCCTTTCTCATTAGAATGTGAAGTCACTAAAATACTGGATTGATGACTGTTTGGTAACCTAAGCACTTCCTAAGCCATGGGTTATTTAGGAGTTCAATGATTTTTTTTAAGTGATCAACAGTTTATGTTTCATACAAAACACATGGAATTGGTCAAGAGGATCCTGGCAGGACTCTTAAACATCAACGAAGACATCTTTAGATCTCTATTTAAGGAGACATATTTGTCAGAAATGAGGTTAAGGACAAATTGAAGTACTTATATCATAGAGCAAATGGCTCTTTGCTATTCGCTAAGATAGCCAAAACTGTAAGACTTTGACATAACAAGTCCAGGATTCTTCGTGCTGGCTCTATCGTTTGTAAAAATAACATTTATTTGCCAGATGTACTTGATGTCTCAGAGGCTTACTGATGAATAAGCTCACTGTTCCTACTTCTTTCTAAACTCTGGATGGCTGGTTCAGCTGAGCTGTTTTGACTCAAACTCATCTCCAAGGTGACTGATTCAATCTGCCTTGTCTTGGCTTCTCACTGAACTGCACTGCTTCCCCTCACATTAACTCTTGCAGTTGGTTCTGATTTTCTGACTTGGCTGGCTTCGGCTGCCTCTGCTGACCTGTACCGTACTGCACGGCTTCCCAGCTCCCCTGCCCTGCACTCACTCCGTGCTGCTCTTGAGTAGCTTCCCTTCCTGTGCTATTCAGTTGGCTGAATCCTGCTGCCGACTCAGTCCGTCAAATTTTTCTATGATTTGTCGTTTTGTCTGCCCTTCAGTTAGACATCACTTTCAAGTGTACTGTGTCCTTCTACAGACTAATTTTGCCTACGTTGCGTGAGATTAAGGGACTAAGTGAATGTTTGCATTTCAGCCTAAGTAGCCATGCTGCTGGTTTAAAATTCCTCTATAATGTAGACAGATTAGTTACTCACTGGATCATTCAGCAACTTCTTCCCAATTATCATTAGGCTCATGAGATTCTGATTGTAGTGTTATATCTGATAACTATTGCATCCATAAATGTAGACTGAATGATATTCAAAATAAAGGTCATGAACTAGTACAACTTTATTAATGAAAAGCACAGCTACCTCCCCCAAACATATTGTATCAGACTTCTTGATTGCCTAGATCTTTTAACCTCACCTTTCCTTGTTTTGAAAAAAAATGATATCAGAACCCTGAGATGGCTGCCTGGAATTCCTAACCAAGGCAATTGAAGCAGCTATATCATGGCTTTGAGGAAAAGCTGATCCACACAGTATGCTTCTGGCCAATTTGAACTATACACACTTCATGTTTAAAATGAAAAGAAGATTAAACCACATCATAATGGGTTTTCAAAAACAATGTTGAAGGTTATTTTTTTTCTAACTCTGCTCATGTAATCAATTTTCTGTATGATCTTGAAAAAAATCTTCTCATTTTCTTGTTTCAGTTTCTGAAGTAGGTAGATAATCCGTCTTCTTTATATGATGAGGCTTATTGAGGTAATCAATGTATGTACTCAAGTGTGGAAATAGTTTAGTACAATTTCTGGGTAAACATACACAAAATATTAAGCATTTTTGTTAGAAGTTTTATTAATACATTTATAACTATAATTTAGTAGTTTTAACATAAAGAGTAACTTCAAAGGCAAATTGAATAGTGACTTAATTTTAACACCAAACAATAAGTAGTGTTCACAGTCCTGCGACCCATGAATTACACTTGAAAACCCTTGCTTTGAGATGTTTTCGAATTCCTGTGGATGGTATTTGGTTGAAATTTTTTCCATGAAATTCCAACACTAATGAGAATCAGTGAGGTGAACATTGTTACTCCTTAACTCTGTTTTGTTAGATGATTGAGAAAGTGTGTGGTGTCTGCTTCTTATGACTGACACAAAACTAAAACAGTCTACATCATGATGTCTGCACAATACTTTCTCAGTTAACATACACTATGTCTGTAAGAGTGTATAGAAAAAAATAAACCTCATGTTTTATCAAGACCTGTTTTCCTGCTGCAAGAAAACAGAAAGATGCATCGGAATGGAACACAATGCATGACGTTTACCCTTTATTGCTTTAGAAAACGGCAATAATGACTAGGGACATGGATCAGTGGTGAAAGCCCTACCAACAAACCTGATAACCAAAGGGAAATCCCAGGACATCATAGTGGACTGTGAGAACCTGTTGGGCCCTGTTTGGCCCTGAATTGGGCCTTGAGGACAAACTCAGTCCTGGCTCGAGTTTTATAAACTGCTGCAGTCACTTCCATACCAGAGCGACTCAGCATGACCTGCTTAAGACTGCCTTTGCCTAGCTACTGCTGATGTAGAGTAACTTTGTTGGCTCTGTCAGTCACCCTATACCTACTTCGTCACCTTTCCCCTACCCGTATGTCATCTCAACTCAGCAAAAAACTCCACCTCCTCTCTCAGTCCTTCATAAACAAGAAGATAGATACAATAAATGAGTTCCTGCTTTGAGAGACTCCTGGCTCAGGTTATTTTTAGGACAGCAGGAGATTCTGACACTCATCATCCCACTCAGCCCCGAGAGTCTTGGCTGGACCGGGTTCTCTCTCTTGGTGGTTCTCTCTTTCGCTCAGATCTGCCGGCATGGTACCCATGTGCGTATGCATATATACAGTTGCTTCTCTCTCTCTCTCTCTTTCTCCTCTCTCTCTCTCTCTCTCTCTCTCTCTCTCTCTCTCTCTCTCTCTCTCTCACACACACACACACACACACACACACAGAGAGAGCAGTAATAATAGTAGTAGTAGTAGTAGTAGTAATAAAGTTTAAAAAGGAAATAATGTTGAATATACAATACAGAAACTTCACAACTATACGGGCAGTGGTGGTGCATGCCTTTAATCCCAGCACTTGGGAGGCAAAGGCAGGCAGATTTCTGAGTTCGAGGCCAGCCTGGTCTACAGAATGAGTTCCAGGACAGTCAGGGCTACACAGAGAAACCCTGTCTCGAAAAACAGGAAAAAAGAAAAAAAAAAAAAAAAGCTCCACAATTTTATGTAAAGTTTTATCAGAATGGAAGCTGATTTAATTATAATATCAAGCAATGTGTAAGAAGAGTCCCAAATTCCCTTTATAAAGTATTTTGTGTGTACTAGAAACACTACAAATTAAACTGTTAAATTATTTAACCACTTAGATGTTGTTGTTTAGAAGGAGTCCTGTCTGGGTTGTACAGATAAGGAAAATATATACCAGGGAAATTTTAAAATTCACTAAGGTCAGAGTTACTTAGTTGATGGTGTGATTCATATAAGAAGCATACATTATGTTTTCAGATATTTTCTTTATTTACATTTCAAATGTTATCCCCTTTCCTGGTTTCCCCTCTAACCCCCCTTCCCCCCCCCCCCCCCCCCCCGGTCATCAACCCACCCACTTCTGCTTCTCTGTCCTGGCATGTTCAAGAAGATCAGACTTCAGATCTTCATTATGACCCTGCACGGGCTAAACACAGTTATTAACTCTATTAGTAAATGAAAGCTATGAATGAAGAATCACTGATTTGTATTTTTTTATATACAGTTTGTCAAAATCTGAGATATATTGACATGAAATCGTAGATACAAGTCAATACGTACATTGTGCTTTTTGCAAAATGATGGATTAGACAGATTTATCATTTTTCCTATGCATATTTAAACTTTATTGTCAAACATTCTAAAAAGTTTAAATTCATAAAACAACTGCACAGTGCTGACAAGTGTATGTCTCCTTCTGTGTTTCCTTGTTCTGATTCCCTGGTTGGAAGATTTGGAATTATAGAACAAATAGAAACAGCACACTAAACTCCTCTCTTCCAGGACCCTCAGCATCTCAAACTCACAGAGGCATTGTTCAGAATATATCATTTTTAAATAAAATGCTTGTATTTTAAGAACATCAATAGATTAGAAGGATCATGAGTCAATGATCAACAACCTCAGGTTAAATTAATAATCAGCAAGTTACTGCCACTACATCATAATATTCCATTCCTTCAGTCAATAAAGTAGAAAATCAAAAACGAGCCACATAAAATAGATAGCAATGTAGAAAACAAGCAAAAATATGCATAAACAAAAATCCTGACTAATACACTACAGCTTTATGGTAGCTAAACATCTTTCCCACTACCACTAACCCATATTTCATTACAGAATGACAAGTTTGATAAAGTAGGTAAAAATAATAGAATTCTAATGCCAAAGATTTAATTTAATTTATTAGAAGAAAATGACACCAGTGTAGATTTTTAGTACAAAATCTTGTAAAAAGAAACTTAGTGAGATATTCTGAAATTATGATCCATTTACTGCAACCTTATGTATGAGTTTTTCATGTGGTGAAGCTAAAACTAAGAACAAGTAAAGACACATATCTTGACTTGGTTATACTAAGAAATGCAAAAGCTTAGGGAGAATTTTAAAATTCTTATTCTATTTTTTTTTTTTTTTTTGAAAATTGATGCCAGGCGATGGTAGCACACGCCTTTAATCCCAGCTCTTGGGAGGCAGAGGCAGGTGCATTTCTGAGTTCAAGGCCAGCCTAGTCTACAGAGTGAGTTCCAGGATAGTCATGGCTACACGGAGAAACCTTGTCTAGGAAAAAAAAGAAAAGAAAAGGAAATTAATGACCTATTAGAGAAAGTGTTTCATTTAAAGCAACTGAGAGCACATTTTTATTTATTTTAAATCAACTAAGACCACATTTTTATTTACAAGGCAAACATGTTTGCGGCGGGCAATGACGACGCATCACTCGAGGAATTCTTCCAGCGTAGCTTTAATGTGTACAGCTCTTTTAGATGACAGTGAAGACCCAGAGCCCCGAAAGACGTCTGCTTATATAGGGCTCTAGGCAGCGTGTGATTGGTTTGCAAAAGGCACCTCATTTACATAGGTGCACTGATTGGTTATGGGCAAGCACATGCGCAGTGGCAGCGCCATCTTGCGCATGCGCAGTGGCAGCGCCGTCTTGCGCATGCGCAGTGGCAGCGCCGTTTTGCGCATGCGCAGTGGGGAGTCAGCGCCGTTTTGCGCATGCGCAGTGGCAGCGCCATCTTGCGCATGCGCAGTGGAAGTCAGCGCCACCGCCGCCGGCTCTTGCGGCGACGGGCGGCTTCCCACACATGTTCATTTTCTTCTTCATGTATGTGTCTATGTATATGTATACACATTCATGTGTGTGTTCATACATGCATATGCATGCACACAATAATCAAAGTCAGTGGTTTTTCTGAATTACTTTTAATATTACTTTTGAGACAGGTTTTATACCTACTATACCTAAAACTCACTTATTCAGCTAGACCAGGAGGCCAGCAAAACCCAGGGATCATCCCATCTCTGACTTTTTGATGCCTGCATTGTAGATATGTGCTGCCATGGCTCACTGTGCATGCTGCTGAAGGTGTACATACATCCTCATTCCTACACAGCAAGTACCACTATCAATTTGTTGCAGCATGTTTCACAGGAAGAAATTAATCTAACAAAATATAAATAAGTATATGGAGATTTTCCTATTTGTGATTCTATTTATAAAGATTACTTTTTGTATATATAAACTGGATTATTTAATAAGAGAAATGCTTCCACTTACAAGTATCTGTCTATATGTATAAAAATGATAAATGATAACTTTTGACTTTTTCTCCTCCCCTTCATCTCCCTCCTCTTCCTTCTTTTTCTTCTCCCTCTCCTCCTCCTCCTCCTCCTCCTCCTCCTCCTCCTCCTCTTCCTCTTCCTCTTCCTCTTCCTCTTCCTCTTCCTCTTCCTC
>JADRCC010158742.1:0-15915 GCA_019843855.1 Hylomyscus alleni
AAAAAAAAGAAAAATAAGAAATTTACTACCTACAGAAAAAGGACAGATGAAATTCCAGGTATTCACAATATTCCTTTCCATTACAGGTCTTAAAGAGATAGGATCTCCACAAGAAGACCAACAGAATCAAGTAACATAGATGCTTGGGGCTCTCAGAGACGGAAACACCAACCAAAGAACATACACAGGCTGGACCAGGCCTCATATGTAGCAGATGTGCATTTTGATCTTCATGTGGATCCTGAACAACTGGATCAGGGAGATCCCAAAAGCTGCTGACTGTATATGGGATATGTTTTTCTAGCTGGGTTCCTATGTCTGACCTCAGTGAGAGAGGATGTATCTAGTTTCCCAGAAACATAATATGCCAGGGAGGGGCGGATACCCAGGGTGTCTCCATCCACTCAGAGAAGGGGATGGGGGATGAGGGATGGGGTGGGGGAAGGGTTGTGGGAGAGGGTGTCTGAGAGTCCGGCAGTGAGCAGCATGTAAAGCAAATAAGTAAAATTTTGATAACAGTAAATAAGGTTAAAATAAAACAAAAAACCCACATTCCTGTCTACTATCTTTAAAATAAATAATAATTCAGGGAAAATATATAGAAATGTATTTTAATCATACCCTCTAGCTCTTCTTTCTCTTTCCATGAATAACTCTCAAATTCACCTGTTTCTCTTCCTTCTCTATTTTTATTCCTCCTTATTATTTTTTGTCCTCTTCCTTTTCTTCTGCTTCTTCTGTCACTTCTCTTTCCCTGTTGTCCTTATCCAAATACTAAAATTAGAAATGTCTGAATTGGTATAGATATAGGTATATCTACTAGAATATGGGCAAAATACAAGAGGCATAACCCTGAAAGAAAACTGACTCTTGCTTTTACAGCAGCCACCAACCCCACCAACCGCTAATAGTTTATAGCTAGGGGTAGGATATAAATAGCTCTTTCCTTCTCCATAATGGAATGTTCGCGTACCTCCACATTCATGATGGTTATATTTGCTTGCTGATGTTGTGCTGGTCTTGCGCAAGCCAACTACTGCTTTTGTGAATTCATGAGTGTGATGGCCCTGTCATGTATAGAAGATACTACTTCAACACAGTCCTCATGCATCTCTCATTCCTCTCATTCCTACCATCTTTCCATCACATATTTCATGATATGATATTACCTGAACTTTGGGAAGAGGATATATATATATATATATATATATATATATATATATATGTATAAATATATATTTATACATGTATAAATAACATATATGATATTATTCATATCATATATGAAGCATATATATCATATATATGAGCTTATGACTTCAATGTCACTATTTCTCTTCAGTGTGATAAGTGACTAAATGTGCATCTCTACGTTAGTTTGTGCATAGCAATAGGAAGCTTCTCTAATGAGGGATGAAACTTTCACTAACATATGTGAGAAATGATCACTATAACATATCTTTAACTATCATTATAAGAAGGCGGTTCAAAGCTAGATTTACTCAGCAAATATTGGTAGGTTCTTCCTTTGAGTCTATGAGGTCCCTATCCATGTGGTCTTTGTCAGGTTTAATGCACCAGTTGGGAGTTCCCCTCCTATGGAAATGGGTCTTAAATCCAATGAGAACACTGCTGTTGTTGGTTACATCCATAATATTTATGTCACTATTGCACCAATTGCACAATTGGCGCCAATTCATAAAACTCATTATTATAGCGACAAGGATACATAGGCATACAAATTGTTGATGACATTTTTCCTACCACTCCCCCAGCTTGTATTGCACTTTCTTAAACAATGAGCACTTGTTATCAGTGAGTAAACTTGTAGGTCAGTACCATCTTGATATCATCTCCTTTGACAAAAGTATAGACATTTTAAAGCAATAAGGTTGTACAATAAAGTTCTGACGAGATGCATGAGAAAGTGTAATAATAAACCTGCATTTTTATGAAGGGTGGTTTCTAGAACTCTCCTGACTGAAAACTAAAGGGAACTATTTAATACCTGACAGTGTGGATTTTTTTTATTATCAATTGATTACTCAGTCATATAGAATAACTTCAATTAAACCAGGATGAATATTATTACAGTAGCTATCCCCACATCTGCCCTAGTCTCTTATCCACCTCTCTACATATAACTCTGTGCTTTTATTCTGCTTTCTGTTTGCATACTGACTGCACATTATCACCCATCTGCATTAAGTTCTAACTCCTTTCCTGAAATGTCCAAATTTTAATGTTCTGCCTTCAATAGGTATACCAGATTAAACTATACATCTACATATCAGAGAGAAAATGTGCTGTTTGTATTTCTTTTTTTTTCTTTTGATTTTCCAAGACAGGGTTTCTCTGTGTAGCCCTGGCTGTCCTGGAACTCACTCTGTAGACCAGGCTGGCCTCGAACTCAGAAATCTGCCTGTCTCTGCCTCCCAAGTGCTGGGATTAAAGGCATGCGGCATGATCTGGGCTAACTCACTAACTTTTATCACTTCCAGACCTATCTTTTTACTTAAAATATTCATGATTTCTACTTTCTTAAAAATTGAGTAAAATTCCACAGCATATAACTACCACATTATCATCATCCATTCATGGATTTATGCAGATTTAATCTGTTCCTGTTTCTTAACTATTGTGAATACAGTAGTAATGAATGGGCATAAGCCTTTCTCTGTAGTATGACACGGGGACATTGGGTATATGTATTAGGAATAGTAAACCTAGGTCATTCAGTCATTCTATTTCTAACTTTTTGAAGAAATTCATTACTAATTCAATGGTATCAGCACCATGTTTCACTCTTATCAACAGTTAATAAAGTGCCCCCCTTTTTTCACAAATAAACAAAGATCTGTTCGTATTTGTTTTTTTAATTTTAGCCATTTTGGAATAGAATGATAAAGTAGTGTTAATTTGCATTGCCCAATTTTTTGTTTAATCATTTGTTTTCTTTACATTTGCTTTTTGAGTTATTGAACTATTGGATGTATAATTTCTGGAGATTTTCTTCCTACTTTGTAGGTTTCCTTTTTACTGGACTGTATAGTGCAGAAGCATTTTAACTTCATTACATAACATCAATTTTGATGCCAATCCTTAGCAAATTGTTTCCTATTCTAAAAATCCTTAATTTTGCCTATATGTTTTATTATGATTCCTAACCATTCGTGTAACAGCTTCAGAGTTTCATATTTTTATTAAGGTCTTTGATCCATTTGGTATGTTTTTTGTACCCATTTTTGTACCTGAGACATCAATGGAATCATATAAAGACAGACTTAAGTTTAGACAACTATATATACCCAATTTTCAATAAGATACCAAAAAGGCACACAGGAAGAAAGAAAGCTTCTTCCCCTTTTTTGGCAGCAATTTTATTTGGAATGTTTCTGAACTGAATATATTGAACAACACCGTTAGTTGTGATAACTTTAAATCATAACCCCGCCTTTCTTTCCTGTTGCTATCTTTCCTACCATGATGAACTTCATCCTGGAACTGTAAGCCAAAATAAACCCTTTCTGTTAGATGCCACTTTTCCTCAAGATATTTTATTTCAAGAAAAAAAAAAAGCAAAAGCAGTTAATACCATAGTTAAATCCAAGACTGGCGATATGAGCCCTACCCCTTGCTACCCACATGGGGCAAGGAAAGAATTGGTGCTGTGGATGACAATGAACCATGCATAGATGCTGCTGCCTGTTGTGTTGGGAGAATGAATTTCTTTTTAATTGTTAAGAAATTAGAGGATGAGAGGAGAATGGGGAAAAGGAAGTGTCAAGTGAGGACTCAGAAATGAGAATTAGAGAGCACCTTGGAAGACACTTATCTCCATGCGTACATGGAAAATCTGGAGTCCATCTGCTGTAGCCACAGCCAGTTGTGTGGCCTGGAGGAAGAGAGCAGAAGCCAAAGTAGAGCAATTATAAACTTGGTAAACCATAGCACTGCTGGCAAGAGCTTCTTTCAAATTGGCTCAACTAAGCAGAACCATTGGCATTATGGTTTAATGGGGAGATGATCTGGTTGAAAGCCAGAAGATTCTGATATAAAACTTTATTTTTATTTTTAGAAATAATTTTCTTAATACATCTTATTAGTGCCTCCAGTTATATTCATAAGTAAATATACTTTTTAAATGAATATTGAAAATCCAAACATTTAATACATTTCCACAACTGTGTCAGAAACAACAACAACCACAGCAGCAACAGAAAAACCTTCACTATGTCTAAAATCAACTAACTTTCCAGTGATTGAATATAAGCTTCATAGGCCTAGGGAGAATTTTAATGATCTAGCTATCAATAAGGCTGTTTTGTAATTATGAGGACAGCATAAAACTGAAAGTATTCAATTTTCCAGATGAGAACTATGCTTTTTTAATTAATAAAGAATCTATTTTCATTTCTTTTAAAAGCTCAACTTTCCTCCTGACATTTTGAAAGGGAGATGATGCCTATGACTGATAATAATAACTTTCACATGTAGTCATTTTTATCACTTTATTGATTTGTCTGTTCTCTCATGCTCTTTTCTTTGATCTCATTTAGCATTTGGATATACGTTATTGATTTAATCCTGTGGTCATTTTGCATTTAAAGTTTGCATTCAGTTTAGTAGAACTGCTTATAATATTAGATATTAAAGAGAAGTTTTAGAGAGCCAAGTGAGTTGTTTGCTACACCTGCCTTAAGCAAGTGCACATGGGACAAGTTGGAATTATTCCTGTGGGCTAATTAAAGGTTATTAAATATTTAGTAATTGTGAGAATAACTCTTCTAAAATAAAATAGTTTTATAATGCATTTGGCAATGATTCCTCAAGAATGCCTTCACGCTCATTATTTGCTTTGCAGGAGAGAAGACAATAGAGGTGGTGGTATAATTTTCTCCACATATGTAGCCTGTGGTCCCATCACTGTTAAACATCTAGCTCAACTTAAATTCTAGAAAAGTTAGAAATTATATTGGTTCAAGAAAATGGCAGTAGTAAGAGTCTCTGACCTTTCTAGCAAAGTGTGTGTAGTTGGCTAAAGTTATAGTACCAAAAATGAATTCCTTCCTATTGAGCAGGCCTTAATTTCATTTAGAGAGATCTTAGTCACCCACAAGTAACACCATTGCATCATTGATGCCGTATGGCAATGCTAGTTTTGTGGTCCACAGGCTTTAGAGCTAGCTAGGCATATCTATTGCTTGCAGCCTTGGCATCATATAGTACACCTTCAGATAATGTGAGAGCTAATCCCCAGGGAAAGAGACTTGCAAGTTACTTCTGGCTATCAGCCTTCCAGTCCTTTGTCTGCTAGGATCAGAATCTTGGTATATAAAGCCTCTGTCCATTACTAATTTCCTACATGACACTCTTAGGCATAGTAGTTAATCCTTCTGTAGTGTTGTATTTTTATAAGTAAAAGGAGAGGAGTAGCAGCTGGTTTTCTGTACCCACAGATAACTGTTTCTACCAAAACCTCATCAAATGAGCTGCTTTTTCAGCAGATGGAGTTTATTACCCAAATCCACAACTTACCAATTATAGATGACAAGTGACCATGGGCTGCCCAACCCCAGTTAATACATATATTTCCAACACAATGCCTAAATCCATGCTTTGGGGAAAATGTGAAGGAGGAGCAGGCAGATTGTAAGAGACAGAGGACTAGGCTGTTTCTGGAGTGACTGTCTTTTAGACATTACTAGGAATCAGCATCCATGAGAATTAAACAATAAAGTTGCCTAAACAAGACCTACATAATGATAATTCAATTTACTATACCCACAGAACATAAGGGAACATTTGACAAGGACTTACCACTAGATGAAAATATACAGGCAATAGTTGACTTCTGAGAGAGAGAAAATCAGTTTTCTTTAGGGAAGAGTGATCTGAATGTATCCAATTGATACCAATAGCAATTGGTACCCAAGACCAAGTGATCAAACATAAATACATTTCATATGAATAGCACTAAATACAACCAGTGGTGTGTGTGTGGTGTGTATATGTTTGTGTTTAAATTAGAGAAGAAGCCTGAAACAAATGGGAAGATTTGTATGCAGATGATGTGACAAGAAATGATGTGAATACAGTTTGAAATACTCAAAAAAATATTAAATTAAAAACAATCCAACCAGAGCCTGTAGAGAGGTGCCATTGCTTCCACTTTCCACTTTGTCAAAAATTGTATCAGATTTATATTCTTCTTGAAGACATTCATCTAGTTCAAGCCAGCGCATACAGTGAGACTTGCACAACTTGTAGTAGAAAATTAGTTACTAACACAATATCACAAAGGCTGTGGGGCTTTTGCCCTGAAAGCTACCACTGGTCTGAATTCACCTTATGATTTCTTGATTGGGTGTATTTTGAGCTGAAAAGATGAGATATTGTTTTAGAAATAAATGAAACTAAAATTAATTTGAACTCTCTCTCTCTCTCTGTCTCTGTCTCTGTCTGTCTCTGTCTGTCTCTGTCTGTCTCTGTCTCTCTCTGTCTCTCTCTCTCTCTCCCTCCCTCTCCCTCTCTCCTGTCTCTTGCTCTTTTAGTAATGTGGTGACAAGCTTTTTAGAGAGATGATGAATGTAATGCTGTGTTTCTGAACACGAATTTCTGTTGTGTGTGGGGGAACCTAATTAACCAAGGTAAACTACTTCCATTCAAACACTTCAGAAAGATAGCACCAGTCACAAATGTTAAATATCTGTTATGCCTTACTTTGCTTACTCATGCATTTATTCAACACTTGCTATGGCAGTTTATCTAAAATTAGGTCCAAAGTAATTTAGGCAGCCATGCCCTGTGTGAGAGATTCTGTAGAAAGCTTTAAATCATAGTGACAGCCATTAGAACTTGCTTTAAGGAAATGCAATTCTGAATAACTACAGAGAAAACAATGGAAAAGGGAGGTAGACATATATCCACAAGGTCTCATAAGGAATTACTCAGTACTTAGATATGTAGGATGAGATTTAGTATTTTTCACATATTTGTACACCAATTTAAAGGAGAGTAATAGCATGTTTTATTGAGAATTCATTCTACATCAGGAAAAAATTAGAAGTTGTATCTTATTATAATAGTGTTTTTTATCAGGTGTATTCAAATTGAATAAAAAAAGCTATTGCTGCTCTTCTGTTACTGACAAGAAAATAATAGTGCAGAGACAATAACTAATATTTCTATCATTATTACAAGTAAATCAGTGATGGACAGGAGTTCTAAATAACACACAGGTTTCTAAGTTCTCTATTTGTTTCTGCCCTATCACTGATTTCTGTACATCACGAACACATTAAATTTTTCCCCAGAAGTCCCAAGAAACTCAAATTCACTATTTTATGTTTTCAATATATTTTTTTACTTTAGACAAAAGATGAGGGAAGGAATAAATTATCAATATATCACTCATTTGTTTGCATCTCTTTACATCTGTGAATCTTGCTAAAATACACACGTAATATATTTGGATTTAATCTCTATTTAACATTTTGTGTTCTATGGATATTAACCACTGGACAGATGTATAGTGTGCTGGCTAATTTTATATCAACCTGGCAAGAGCTAGAGTCATGATGCATATGTATGTAGGGATATTCAATTGAGGAAAAAAATATCTTTATAAGATCATGCTGTTGGCAAGCCTGTAAGGCATTTTCTTAATCAGTGACTAAGGTGGGAGCACCCGGACCATTGTTGGTGCTTACAGCCCTGGGTTGGTAGTTTTGGGTTCCCTGAAAAAACAGGCTGATCAAATGATGTGAAGTAAGCCAGTAAGCAACATCCTTTCATGGCTTCTGCATCAACTCCTATCTCCAGGATCCTGGTCTGTGTGAGTTCCTGACTTCACTTCACATTTTAAAGATGAAATGTGAGCAGGGGGAGGGGGGAGAAACAGGGAATTGTTTTAGTTTTTGTTTTATTTATTTTTTTTCTCATTCTCATTTTCTTTTCTTTCTTTCTTTTCTTTTCTTTCTTTTTTTCTTTTTTCTTTCTTTTTTTTTTTTGAGGAGGAGGAACCTGGGAAAGGAGATATGGTAAATAAGAAAACATCTAATAAAAAAATTAGTAAAAAAAATAAAATGTTATATGTGGGAAATATAACAGTTAGAGAAATAAGGCCTTCCCTCCTCAAGTTGATTTTGGTCATAGTGTTTCATCACAGCAATCTGATGTATTCCATGGTTAATTTTTTCATTTTTCCCCTGATTTTTTTTAATCTTCTATGTTTTTAATTAGATGTTTTCTTTATTTACATGTCATACAATATCTCCTTTCCAAAGGTTCCCCTCCAAAAAAGAAAAAAAGAAAAGAAAAAAAAAAAAACAGGGAAGGACAATCCAGCCTGATATAGCTGTCTCCTGAGAGGCTCTGACAGTACCTGACTAATACAGATGTAGAGGCTCACAGCCATTCATTGAACTGAATACAGGGTCCCCAATGAAGGAGTTAGAGAAAGGACAAAAGGAGCTGAAGGGTTTGCAGCCTCTTAGGACAAACAGCAATATGAACTAACTAGTACCCTCAGAGCTCCCAGGGACTCAACCACCAACCAAGGACTATACATGGTGGGACTGATTGTTCTGGCAGAATGTGTATAGTAGAGGATTGCAAAGTCGGTCATCAATGGGAGGAGAGGCCTTTGACCTTGTGAAGGTTCTGTGCCCCAGTGTAGGGGAATGCCAGGGCCAATAAGTGGGAGAGGGTGGGGTGGAAAGCAGAGGGAGGGGAGAGTCAACAGAGGAACCAGATCCTGGTTTGGTTGATTCTTTATATAGTTCTTTTTGTTTCTTTTTGGTTGATTTCAGTCAAGTGTTTGACATTCAACTCCTCTTGGGTGAATTTGCTTCTTTTTGTTCTAGAGCTTTCAGATGTGTTGTCAAATTGCTGGTATATACTCTCTCCAGTTTCTTTTTGGTGACACCTTAAGCTTTTAGTTTCCCTCTTCAGACTGCTTTCATTGTGTCCCATAAGTTTGGGTATGTTGTGGCTTCATTTTCATTAAACTCTAGAAAGTCTCTAATTTCTGTCTTTATTTCTTTCTTGATCAAGTTATCATTGAGTAGAGTGTTGATAAGCTTCCATGTGTATGTGGCATTCTATTGTTTATGTTGTTACTGAGGAGCAGCCTTAGTCCATGGTGATCTGATAGGATACAATGAATTATTTCAATCTTCTTGTATCTGTTGAGGCCTGATTTGTGACCAATTATATAATCAATTTTTGAGAAGGTACCATGAGATGCTTAGAAGAAGGTATTTTTTGTTTTAGGATAAAAATTATATAGATATCTGTTAAATCCATCTGTTTCATAACTTCTGTTAGTCTCACTGTGTCGTTGTTTAGTTTCTGTTTCCATGATCTATCCATTGGAGAGAGTGGGGTGTTTAAATTTCCCACTATTATTGTTGGTGATGCTATGTGTGCTTTGAACTTTAGTAAAGTTTCTTTTATGAATGTAGATGCCCTTTGATTTGGAGCATAGAGGTTCAGAATTGAGAGTTCATCTTGGTAGAACATACCTTTGATGAGTATGAAGTGTCCCTCCTTATATTTTTTGATCACTTTAGAGTGAAAGTTGATTTTATTCGATATTAGAATGGCTACTCCAGCTATTTTCTTGAGACCATTGGCTTGGAAATTTGTTTTCTAGCCTTTTAATCTGAGATGGTATCTGTCTTTGTCACATAGGTGGGTTTCCTGTATGCAACAAAATGTTGGGTCCTGTTTATGTACCCAGTCTGATAGTCTATGTCCTTTTATTGGGGAATGGAGTCCATTGATATTAATAGATACTAAGGAAAGGTAATTGTTGCTGTCTCTTATTTTTGTTTTTAGAGTTGGAATTCTGTTCATGTTCTTTTAGTTTTATTGGAAGATTACTTTTTTGCATTTTCTAGGATGTAGTTTCCCTCCTTGTGTTGAAGGTTTCCATTTATTACCCTTTGAAAGACTGGATTTGTGAAATATATTGTGTAAATTTGGTTTTGTCATGGAATACTTTGATTTCTCCATCTATGGTAATTGACAGTTTTGCTGGGTATAGTAACCTGGGCTGGCATTTGTGTTCTCTTAGGGTCTGTATGACATCAACCCAGGATCTTCTGGCTTTCATAGTCTCTGGAGAGACGTCTGGTGTAATTCTGATAGGTCTGCCTTTATATGTTACTTGACCATTTTTCTTCACTGCTTTTAATATTCTTTCTTTGTTTTGTGCATTTGGTGTCTTGACTATTATGTGGTGGGAGGAATTTATTTTCTGGTCCAGTCTATTTGGAGTTCTATAGGCTTCTTGTATGTTCATGGGCATATCATTCTTTAGGTTAGGGGAGTTTTCTTCTATAATTTTACTGAAGACATTTACTGGCCCTTTAAGTTGGAGGTCTTTACTCTCTTCTATACCTATTAACCTTTAGATTTGCTCTTCTCATTGTGTCCTGGATTTCCTGGATGTTTTGGGTTAGGAACTTTTTGCATTTTCTGTTTTCTTTGACTGTTGTGTCAATGTTTTCTATGGTATCTTCTGAACCTGAGATTCTCTCTTCTATCTCTTGTATTATGTTGGTAATGCTTGCACCTATGGTTCCTGACTTCTTTCCTAGGATTTCTATGTCCAGAGTTGTCTCTCTTTGTGATTTCTTAACTGTTTCTACTTCTGTTTTTAGGTCCTGGATTCTTTTGTTTATTTCCTTCACCTGTTTGGTTGTGCTTTCCTGTAATTCTTCAAGGGATTTTTGTGTTTCCTCTTTAAGGACTTGAGCCTGTTTACTTGTGTTCTCCTGTATTTCTTTAAGGGAGTTATTAATACTCTTAAATTTTTCTATCACCATTGTGATATATGATTTTAGATCCAAATCTTGCTTTTCTTTTTTTTTTTTTTAAAAAAAGATTTATTCATTTATTACATGTAAGTACACTGCAGTTGTCTTCAGACACACCAGAAGAGGGCATCAGATCTTATTACAGGTGGTTGTGAGCCACCATGTGGTTGCTGGGACTTGAACTCATGACCTTCCGAAGAACAGTTGGTGCTCTTCCCCGCTGAGCCATCTCACCAGCCCCAAATCTTGCTTTTCTGGTGTTTTGGGATATCCAGGACTTACTCTGCAGGGAGAACTAGGTTCTGATGAAGCCAAGGAGTCTTGATTTTTGTTGGTAAGATTCTTGAGTTTGCCTTTCACCATCAGTTGATCTCTGGTATTAGATCTCTGTCTCTGGCTGGATTTTGTTCCTCCTGTGGGTCTGTAAGCCTTTGTCAGAACTTCTGGGAGATCAGCTCTCCTCTGGTAAGACCTGTGTACAGAGGGCTGTGGATCTGTTGTCACTCCTGAGTCCCTGGGTTGGAGCCCTCCCTGGAGGCAAGCTCTCTGCTTGCTGGAAAGGGGCAGAGAGGGCTATGAATCCACAGTCCCTCCTAGGTATACAGGGAGGTAGAAAGGATCCTGAGCCAGCTACTGTGCCACTTCTGAGGCCTGTGCCTCCTGGCTCTCCCCTGATTTTTGTAAATTTTCTGCTCATATGAGTGAAGAGTATTATTCACATAGTGGTGTGAATATTTTATTTCTCATGAATATTTGAAAATTTTATTTATCTTAAATTGATTTTTGTTTATGATACTGTATTATTTACCTTTATTTACAATTATTTCAAAGATGTTAATCAAGGAAAGACTAAGATCCTCTCACTTCAGTTGAAAAATAATTAGTGTGAAATAAGAACATTAGGTTTTGAAAGGCTGCATTCCATTCTGGGTTGTTTCATTCCCCATAAAAAGGAATAAAGTGATCATTATATAAACAAACAATAGAATAAAAGAACATTCTCTCATATAACAGTTGTTTTAAATATTCTTTAGAGAAGGGATTCAGGTAGAAATTCTTGTTTAAAATTGAAATTACTATCATTGCTTACTGCACTATTTCCTATACAAACTTTCAAAGTTAGAGGATAATATGTCTTAACATCATACTTCAGAAAGGCAAGGTAAGAATTAGAAATTTAATGGATTATTTAACCTACAAAAATATTAATCACAGGTAATATTTTGGATATTTAATTATACCATGATATATGTGAAAATATCACATATGTCTTCCTGTTTTATTGACAAATAGGATTTTTGGTGAACCTAATGTGTTGAAAGGCATCCTTGAAGTAATAAGAATGTGGGAAATAATCCTTTGAAGGAAATGGTTTAAAAGATAGATTGTCTGCCCTATGCCATTTTATAATCCTAAACAAGGTGAGGAGTAGAGGGCGTGTCCTCAAAAGTCATGCCCATGGATAAAATGAAGGTATTGCGAAGTCCACAGGGAGTGTATAATCAAATTGTACATAAGGAGTCAGAAATATGTGCAAAAGAGGATAAAATTGGAAAAATCATATCAGAATGCAAATTGTGCCTGGAGAAATATAGTTTGAAAATAGCATATTCAGATAATGAGGTAACTTAGAAATCAGCAAACTAAATCAGGTTGAAGTTTCCTGAGAGCAAAGTTTGATCTGAGCATATCTTCTACTGTAGTAATAAAATCATAGTCACCTTCTATACTTAGGAAAAATCTTCAGTTTCAAACTTTTAAGAGTATTTTCAAAGCATTAGCAATCTGACCCTGAAAAATTGCTACCAAAACTCCATTCTACTTTCTTCCTAGGAATATCAAGATTTGTTCAACTGATGATCAATCACAAAGTTGTTTAGATGAAATCGTGGTGTCTAGCATCCTATATTAGAAATGTGGTTGAAACATGAAGTTTATGACATAATTCAAATTGCTGCATGTTTGGTAAGAGTTTGCATTCTGGAAAATGCCAGTGAATGTCAGTAAGTCTGGACAGAAGTGTAAAAACACTAAAATTAGTTGAAGAAATACTGAATTTTGTATTATTTCAGATTATTCATATTGCAAATATAGATGGTCTTTATTGTGACATGACCTTTATCTTATTATTTTTATTATTATTTTTGATATGGTCCTTAAACATAAGATTTTGATTGGATTTTTCCATTGAAATTTTCAGGACGATGATACTAATCATTAGAGGATTCCAATCTAGGACTAACATATATTCTGAGTTTCATTAAAGAGAAAGAGAGAAATAGTTCCATTTCAGATTGATCTTGTGTGGATGGATTGGTATGGGTTTATTTGCATTCTTTTACATGCAGTCACCCAGCTTAACAAGCACCATTTGTAGAAGATGTTTGTTCTACTATGAATTTTTAGATTATTAAAACCATTCAGGTTTATACAGATACTAACATCTTGTTATTCCAGTTGATTTCATCAGTCAATATGTCTACATTGCAGCCAATACCATGCTTTTGTTATTATTACAGATCTGTAGTAAAATTTGAGGGCAGGGGTGATGGTAACTCTAGCACTTCATTTTGTGTTCAAGACTATTTTTCAGATAACCTAGATTTTTGAGTTTACATTTGAACCTGAAACTTATTCTTTGAAGATTGGTGAAGATTCCTATTGGAATTTTGAAGAAGATTACATGGAATTGGCAGCTTAATTGCTTTTGGTAGGATGGCCATTTTTACTATCTTAGCCTTACCATTCTGAGAGCGTGGGGGACCATTGCAGCTTCTGATATCTCCTTCAGTTTCCTTCTTTGGTGCTTTAATGTTTTTTATCACAGAAGTCTTTCACTTTCTTGATTAGAGTTATCTCAAGATATTTTATTTCTTTGAGACTACTGCAAAAAGTATTGTTTCCTTGATTTCTCCTACCATTTGTCATATATATGACATATGTGTATGTGAAGGCTACTGATTTTATTCATTAATTTTGTATCCTGTTACCATGATAGATTGGTTATAATCTATAGGAGTTTCTTGGTGGAATTTTTAGGTACAAATATGTAGACACTCATATGATAAAGACAGTTTGGCTTCCTCCCTTCCTAGTGTTACCATCTCTTTAATATTCTTCAGTTGACTTACCACTCCTGCTAAGCTTTTGAGTGTACTATACTGAATATGTATTTAGAGAGGTTACAAAATTTTCTGACTCCTGATTTTGGTGGAAATCGTTTGAGTTTGTTAGCTGTGAGGTTTTGGTAAATAAATAAAATAATCAATTAATAAAAATAATCATTGTAATTGAGATAACTTATAGCCCAGAAACACAAATATGGTATGTATTCCCTTCTATGTGGATGTTGGCTGTTAAGTCTCTAAAAAGCAAGCTACAAGTATTTTAACCACAATGCTAGTTATAAAATAAGGGACTAGGGCTGATGAATGGTTCTCCCTAGGAAAGGGAAACAGAAGAGGGAGTTAAGAATGGATGCATTGTAGGCAGTAGTGGGAGGATTAAAAGGGAGGGCACAGAACTAAGGGCCTCTCCTCTCACTGATGGCCTACAAGGTCATCCTCTGCTACATATGTGGCTGGAGCCATGGGTCTTTCCGTGTGTACTCCTTGGTTCCCTTGGTTCTATGAAGGCTCTATATCCCAGCGTAGGGGAATTTGAAGGCCGGGAGGCAGGAGTGGGTGGGTGGATGGGGGAATACCCTTATAGAAGCAGGGGGAGGGAAAATGGGGGTCTCCAGGGGGCACTGGGAAAGGGAATAACATTTGAAATGTAAATAAAGAAAATATCCAATAAAAAGGGGAGGGTGCAAAGAAACCAGGAAGAGTGGAAATCTGAGAAGTGAAACCCAAAACCAACATCCTTGTTAGGGGCTCAGTGTAACCCTAACACAGTAGAAACTTCCGAAAACATATGCCAGTAGGAAGGGGATTTAAATGAAATTGCCAAATAATAGGAAAGATGGAGCCCCAAATGGAAATCTTTCATTACCAAATTAAGATCCAGTGCCAGGAATAGATTAGATCTAATCACATTTTTGGCCAAAGGCTTCCAATGAGAACCTCCAAACAACCCAATAAGTTGCCAAGGGTATTGGTTCTTCTCGATAAATAGAAAATAAGGTCCTAGTGCAAATCCTATACAATTTATTAAACACAGAGACGTCAAGCTGGCACATACTTAGAGACTTTACCCATATATACTAGTAATGTTTATGATACTGGAAGATATTCTGCATGGTACCAAAAGAGAAAGGTAAACACCAATCCAGGAACAAACTTTTGGTTTACAATGATGACTTGTCAATGATGATTTACTAGTTCGAGGGTGGCACAAAAGTTGTTGAAGTAAACTACCAATATCTGAGTATCAACATCCTGTACATGAAATAGAACTTATAGGTGACACAGTTCTTGTAGCCAAGAACCTTTAACTAGATAAGCCATGAACTTAGATGGAAACCAAATTACTGTTCTTCGAAAGGAATGTACCAATAAAATGACTTCTAAAACCATCCTGCTATACTTAATATTATCTTACTCAGCCATCATCAGAGAAGCTTCTTCCTTCAGGAGATGGAAATAATTAGATACCCGCATTAGACAGTGTGCAGGAAGTGAGAAAATTTGACACATTCCATCCTAAATGGGATGACTTTATCACCTCAGGACTCACTGAAACCTGTGGGAGAGAAGGTGGAAATGCCATAATAGCCACATAGCATAAAGGGCACCAAGAAAAGAAGGTCCCATGAATACAGCAGAACCATTATGATGTGAGCTGCCATAAACTGTGTGGTAGTAATACACAGGGTGTGTCAGGATCTATGTGAATTGAGATCCCAGCACTGAGAGGAGAAGTAGATTCAAGTCCCATGCCTAAACTAGAACCTATCTCCAGTTGCTAGCCACTTGCAAATGAAACATTCACATTTCTCCCAGAGTCTCACTGATAATACAAACTACTTTTAAGGGTAGGGTCTATGTCCTGTCTTGATGACAAACACAAAGCACAGTGCATCTTTGAAAGTTCATTGTCGCGTAATGCTCTCTCTCTCTCTCTCTCTCTCTCTCTCTCTCTCTCTCTC
>JADRCC010158745.1:0-10935 GCA_019843855.1 Hylomyscus alleni
TATATATATATATATATATATATATATATACACACACACACACACACACATATATATCCATGCGTATGTGAGGGTGGGCATGGTGGTGCATACCTTTAATCCCAGCCCCACATACAACCATTTGATTATGGAGACTTTCTGAAGCTTCACACTCTGCATGTTTTAAGTGAAATTAATAATAAATATAAACAAAAGGTGTTACTTGGCTATAAATACAGAGTTCTTATTGTGTTTAAGGCCAGCCTGGTCCACATAGCAAACCAAGCCAACCAGAGCTTGTAGTAAGACCCTGCCTTAAAATGAAACAAAAACTGTGATGTGCACATTAATACGTTTATTATCAAATATGTGCCATACATAATTGTAGTGCTAGGCTAATTCAGTAGATGTGCTTAGTCTATCACAACCACACACATATTAGTGATATGTTCTGTTACAATGCCTCAACTATTACACCTTACTAGCCATAGGAATGTTCTAACTCCATGTAAGATGGTAGAGTTAGTCATATGCAATTTATTTTTTGCTGTTTAGCGCATGATCTTGCAACAGGGACACAGTGCAGAGGTCCCTCCCTCCCACCTTGTTCACAGTCCATTTTAGACTTCACTAGAATTGGTTCTACCCGATGATGAACCCCATGGAAAACAACCCAACTCTGTTCTAGGAAAGAGAGGTCAAGATAGATGCCCTAGCTAATTTATCTCCGCTTCTGTTAAACTGCCTGCTTTTGCAAACCTTCCGCTCAGCTGATTATCTGCTTCTGTTAAGCCGCTTCCTTCAGCAAGACTTCCCCTTGCAGTTGCCTAGTGATATACCAGATGTGGGCTTTGCCTTTAAAAATCTCTTCCCCTAAACACTCAGGGCTATTATGCCCAAGTGGTCTATATCTAAGCTAGCTGGAATGGGGACTTTCAGTTGGCTATAAACTCTGTCTGAGTGATCATGTCTGGTGGGATCCCTGTAACAACTACAGAAGAAACACCTGTTCTGAATTCCAGTTTCTGGAGTCCAGCATAAGACTGGTCCAGTGATTGAAATGGATGCTGCTGAGCCCTACCCAGGACATCTCTCACCCCTGCCAAGGCACTTGACCAGGGAGCTACTGCAAGCAGATGGAAGCCCTTTGCCCAAGTATTTCCCTCAGACAGACAGTGGGCTAGAAATGGCCACTTACCACAGACAGCCCTTAGCCTGGTGGGAGCTGAGGAAAACATGGACCACCTTTCTGTGCCACACATACAGTAACTTCAGGACCTTCCTTTGCCATACACAGGATAACTTCATTTGTGCTTCGGGGGGTTTGGGTCATTGTTACCCCCACACCTCTGTTTAGTCTTCTGCTCTTCCCCGTCATGGCTACGCTCCCCTGGGACCATGTCTCTGATACAGTTCGTAAAACCCTTTTCTTATCCCTGCATCTAAGGAGCCCCGCCAAGAGAAAGGCAGGGCATCCTGATTGACTTGGTTAAGTTTTAAACTCTTGTTTTGTGAGCCGATCTGCTTGTAATTGGTTCCTTGTTCTACATAGAGCAAAATAATTTTATTTTGTAGACAAAATACAACTGTCGTTAAGGCTGTAGACAAAAGTTGTGGTTTTCCCTCTTCCAGACATGTGCTACGCACATGGCACACACGGGATTAGATTTACCACGTGATCGTGCCCATTGGCATGGCCACATAAATAAAAATGGAAGTGACATCTTGCAGAGCCATTCCTCATGCCTCATCTCCACTCTTCTCTGCCTTGGTTGGTGGCAGGTGAACTCTCAAATGGCCCCGAATCTTCAGTGACTCCCAGAATTCGTGTCCCATTCGAGCCCTGCCCCTTGAGGGTGGCCTGGTCTACTATGACTTGCTACAAACTAGAATGGATCTAACCAGTACAATCTACTTGTCACATCAGACTGCAGATTCTGCTGGCTCTGACCCTCTCTGCAGACAGGGATCTGAAAGCTGTCCACAACCACCAGCTTGGAAACAGACCCTTAAGACTCCTACACATCAGTAGCAACCTCCCAACAAACGGTGAATCCACCAAGCTGAGCCTCTGCGGCCTCCAAACTACCTGTGAGGCAATGATCCTGCATCGCTTTGAATGCCCAAGCTGTGGGAAGTTTGTAGCAACAATAGCAACTCAGTTGGCACCACAGTGATGAAGCCTTCCTCGGGCTAGGCCCCAGCTGACCTAATGTCAATGGATATGAACACCAAGTAAGGCTTGGGTATTTAAAGCCGCGGGCCATCTGAGCATTACAGACGTCTACGTATGTGTTCTGACTTGTATAGAAGGCAGAGCCTTCTGTTCTGCCTGCCTGGCTCCCACATGGATGAAGAAAATATCCCATTAGCGCTGTCACCTGGAGTATACGTGGATTCAAAACTTGAGTTTGAAATCCTGCTCCCACCTCCATTGAATTAATATTCAGAAAATAATCTCTATGTCTTTTACCTTTTCCAGGTTTAAAATATAACCCTGTCAAGGATCCATAAAACCCCACTTTGAAATACAGTACTAATGTGATGGCAGGTTTCAGAGGCGTTGTCTCAAAATCTAAACCGGCTAACTTTACGTCTGAGGAAATAACAGCGGCCTCCCTCTCTGCTCCCTGATTTGCCTTTCTGACACCCTGCGGTTAGCAGGAGGTTAATTAGACACAATTGCCACTCTGTAGCACTGCCCGAGGGCACAACACAGTGGGCCAATTTGGAGTCAACTGTATCTTAGAAACCCTGGGAGAAACCAGCTTGAGATTTCCAGCCAGTTTAAAGCCGACTCCTTTACAGACCCACAGGCTTCATGGGACTTTAGGTTTGTAGCATAACCCTAATTGGTCTGAAGTTTCCATGGTAAGAGGCTGATCAAGGACGAAACACAAAGTCAACTTTTTGATGTGTTTACTTCTTGGCTCCCAGGCGCAATGAAAGTGCTAATACCCAGCCCCCTTTTCTGCAGAAACTCCCGGGTGTTTTTGTGGAGTTCTATGCCTTACAAACCAACTCTTATAGTTAGACCAGCAATGACACAGAAAGCAAATGTAAATGAAGAAAATCCACTGCAGTCTACTGGAGACAGCTTAGCCGTGAGCACTCCAGACAACCTGGCTGGCCACAGGGACAGGTCAGCACACGCTGACCTGGAAAGCATTGCTCACCAGGCAGGCCAGCCTCTGGCTTCTCCTTCCAGTCCTGCCATCTCCACCATCTTGGTTCCTGTAACAAAATGCTTTAAGTTAAGTGGGTGAAACCACCAGAAATTTCTTCCCCTGGGGCTGGAGATGAGGAGGATCCATTCCCATGCTGTTCTTCAGTTGGGAGCTTCCATTCTAAAAAGAGAGCAGCCTCCCTTGGCTATCTTGTAAGGGACTGGCCCTTCATGAAGACGCTGCTGTCCTGATGTAATCACTACAGAGATCTCAGCTTAACCCTTTGGGGTTACGTTTCCACCCAGGACTTCTGTTTCCTTGTTGAGACACATGCTAGACAGAGTCTTGCTACACAGCCCACCAGAGCCTCGGGCTTAGCATCCTGCCAAAGGCTGAGCTTACATAGAAAGTTTGAGGAGACAACGAATATTTAGACCACAGCAACTCATATCCCAAGATGGTCTAAGCATGCTCATCCCTTGACTACACATCCTTTTTTTTTTTTTTTTTTTGAGACAAGGTTTCTCTGTATAGCATTGGCTATCCTGGAACTCACTCTGTAGACCAGACCAGCCTCGAACTCAGAAATCCGCCTGCCTCTACCTCACAAGTGATGGGATTAAAGGCGTGTGCCACCACCGCCCAGTTGTCTTCATGTTTTTTACTCTATGGCACCTTCAGGCCAGGCTATTTCTCCCTTCCTGATTGACTGGCCAGTTAGACTCGGGCCCTTGGAGGAGACAGGTTAGACTCTAGTCACAGCCAGCTCATCCACTCGTGAATTTAGTCACATTACTTTACCTCTCTAAAACTCCTCTTGCCCCAGAGGAGGACGGTACCTCCTGAGTAGTAGGGAGAATTAGATGAGACAATAATAATTTTTGGTCCTTGACCCAGATGGGCATGTCAAGGGTTTTTGTTTTGTTTTATTTTGTTTTATTATTTGGTTTGTTGTTGTTTTTTTTTTTTAACCATTTTTGTTTTTTCTATTCCTGTTATTTAATAGCTAATTGTGTTTACTTCTGAAATCTCCAGGAAAGTGTTAAGCTTTTTTATATCCGTGTCTTGCTCTTGGCTCTCTTCTGCTCTCACACCAACTGTCATTATGGTTCCTGTCCTGCTCAGCCTAGCACATGGCGGGACTTGGTTTTATGGCAAAGATGCTGATGACATTCAGCTCACGTGGACTGCCGCAGCGACTCACTCCCCAGAGGGACGTGACTCATTAAATGACTGATGGGCCACACAGCGAAGCCATCACCAGAGCATTGATCTCGCTGGCTCTGCTGAAACATGACGATTTTCATTGATGTGGATTTTAAGTGGGAACGTGGAAATGAATAACGAATTTCTCAAGATCTGCGGGTTGGAGATACTCAGTGTGCTCAGCTTAATGAGACGGCAGTCATTTGCTTCTTCCTGTCTTACTGCTTTGAGGCATATTCCTGTGAAAGTCTGTTTTTCAGGGGTTTTCCTGGAGTCGGGCATGAAAGGCTGGATGGATCCTCTTTACATATCCATAAATGGGGAGCAGAAACTTGAGACTCCCTAGGAACAGAAACTTGAGACCCCCTAGGAGAGGTAAAGTCAGTCAGGAGGTCTACAGACGTTCTCTTCCCAAAAGGAAACTTCCTTTTGAGGCTCCAGGAAGGAACAAGCTTGTCAATGGAGCGCTTAAGTTCTAGAATCATTCCGAATCAAGAATAAAGTTCTGTACGCAGATAAAGTAGGCTCAGTTAGTTATACGGACTAATATGCTAACTTGTAATATTTTTCAGTGTGACACCAATTCTAATCTCTGGGTACTGAATTTGAAAAAGATTGTTCCCAGGACTTCTCCTCAGGCGGCGGTGGCCCAGAGCTTCTGCTCAGCTAGCCTTGAGTCTAGAGAGGAAATGGAGTTACAGGACACAGCAGAGCCAGCCTGAGCAGGGCGTGGCCAGCCTGAGCAAGGCCCGGGCAGGTTGGGCTGTGCTACCACCTTGCCTTTGTACTCTGCAGGAGATAGATTTATGTTAAAATATCTCTGCAGCCCTCAGCATTAGTTTTAAAATGCCATAAATGTCCACAGTGGTTGCTTGCAGCTCGTGTCTCAGGCAGAGACATCACTGCGGTTTCTTACATCAGTTACTCTCCTTCTGGTCCTAGTCTTGCTTTTGTCTTTTTTTAAGATTTATTTATTATATGTATATGAGTATACTGTCACTATCCTCAGACACACCAGAAGAGGGCATCAGATCCCATTACAGATAGTTGTGAGTCACCATGTGGTTGCTGGGAATTGAACTCAGGACCTCTTTGAAGTATCTGCAAGCATCTCTCTCGTTGCTGGTGATGAACTGTCACATCTCCATGTGCATATTACCCAGACCCTCTTTCAGTACAGAAATGCTATTTCAAGATGTTTGCATACTTTCTATCATCATGGTAACTTATACTATGTGTGGTCTGGCACCTAATTTGTAGTATATTGTCATTATTAACTTCTTACTACAATTATCTTGACGTGGGCTGCCGCAGGCCGGCCGATCTGGGCCTCCCTCAACCCGCGGGAGAAACGGGGTCCTAGTCAGGTCGACAAGGCGTAGGCGATGAAATGATGGCGGAGATGACACATGAGTGTGGGAATCTGAATGTATTTCTTAAATATGGCATCAGACTTTTACAATCATTGTAAAAGAGAAAGAAAAATCTGGCAGCTCAGTAGCTGAGGTACATCTGAGGCTACCTGAAATACACTGGATCTAAAGCAGCAGCCATCTCCTCTGGACTAGCGCTGCATCCCCCGGGCCCAAGCACTCTGGGCCTGGGGGACTGAGAACTGCATGAATCTAGATCTTAGTCCATCTTAGTCGGTGAGTCAGAGAGCCAGAGTGTAAGAGCAAGAGCAGGAGGGCAAGAGCAAGCACAAAGTGAAAACCAGGCTTATATATGGCATGCAGCAAACAGGGCAGATGACAAAAGTCATGTAGGTGGGCGGAGGTTACAGCAAGGGACACAAGACTGAGGTCACGTAGGCCAAGTGACCGCTACATCAAGGTCAGTAGGAAAGAGCAGTTGAGCCCTCCCTGTAGGGGCTATAAAGTTCCCTGGGTCTTGCTGGAGGCAAGCACCTGAAAGTTACGACCTAACAATTCTAACTAATGCCCTTGAGTGAGGGAAGGCCTTGGATTACTCTCTAGTATATGTAACAGTTATTACTTCTGTGGAACTGCCCTGAGAATTCTCACTATGTTAACAGTAGGCTATGGTGCCTGACCTCTGTTGTTAACTCTGAGGACATTCTATCTGATAAGGCAGATTCCTTGAGAGCAATTCCAAGCTGTCCTTTGCTTGGAATTGAGTTAGGATATGTTGGAAATATTGTGCTGGTTAGGAAACGATGTCCAATTTTAGCCATTTACGAATCATTTCTTGGGGTACCTCTATGCCCAAATAAGAGGGCGTGTTGATGATTGGAAAGACTAATCTGGAACACGTCTGAGTTAGGTAGGGGATGCCAGCGACTATCTGAATACCCAGGAGGCGCAAGCTCTCTTTTGGGGCCATATCGCCTCTCATCCTTAATCAGGCTTTTACCCCCGATTGTTTGGACATGACTGGTGTAGACAAGAGGGCGTGGCAGTGGGCAGTTTATTTGATCAATACATGTACCAGGTGAGAAAATCGATAACTGTTATGTCATTAAGATAGTGAAATGACATCGATTATGCTGGTCCCCTTGTGGCAGCTACAAGTTGATGAGCTGTTCCAATCATCAGATAAGCTCCTTTTGAAATGACCCGAAGATACAGTTAGAAACACGGTCGCCCCGTCTGCATGCATAGTCAATGACCAGGTGGCTGGGCTAGTTAGTGTGATGAATCCCGTTTGGCTTCGCTTGGCCACAAAAGGAAGCTGAGAAATGAACCTTTGGATGTGTCAAGCTGGTATCCTTTATGAAAAGTAGAAGACGATAAATGTGAGGGCCAACTGGCAGCACCTGCAAGGGCTGCTTTCAACCTTAACCAAAATGGAAGGAGAAAAGGGGTAGATCTCCAGGAGAGCCAGGACAGGTCACTTCTCTCTGGGAGACAATCCCTCACATCCACTGCCAGGTTGTGTGTGTTTGCTGGCTGAAGTAGGACACACATTTCTGATCTCTCTCTAAGCAAATACAGATTTACAGGATCACTGGATCAAGCAAATAAAATATCCATTCTATAGAGGGTATAGACATGAATCCGTCTGACTCAATCTTACTCCACACTATACTTTAGGAGTCACCGGATTTGGGCTGTCAAGACTGGCTGTGCGCACCCAGAGACCCAAGTTCAACCTCTAGAACCCATCACTTCACCAAACTGTCCTCTGGCCTCTACATGTGTGAGCATATACATGCACACACACACATATACATACTCATACACACATGCATGCGTACACACATGCACCCATCAAGCACACATGATTAAGATGTACAAGATTTCCAGCACAAGGCAGTAGTCATCAGTTTACCTAAAGACCTCATGTCCTGTTTGGGGGACAGGACTCATCCATCCATCCCACTTTGTGAAGGGTCAGCATGCATAATCCATAAAGGAACAGATAGTGGACACCAGTCTGGTAGGACCAGCCCACAATGTGTTGGGTAAAGATGATAATGATGATGATGATGACGATGACGATTCTTGTGAATATATTAGTCAGCTATTTAAATTTTTACCATTAAATTTTGAATCTCCTTTGATTTTTACTGACATAAGCATATGAGTCTGTTTATCATTTTTGCGAGCCACACCACATCATTGATCACTATATATACATGTGTTTCTTCTGGTAGCCTTTCCAAAACACAGTCTTATACAGTTTAAACTTGTCCTGCGTATAACAAAACAGATGTGGGAATGTTGTTCTCAGATAGCAAAAGCTACTTTATATAAAGTACTTGTACAATTGTACAGAAAACTTACTGAAGATATGTAGATATCTAACTACAAAAGATAGTGTTTTAAGCATTATTTGTGATTGCATCTACATGATAAAAGTTGTGGGAAATCCTGTAACGGTGACACACAGAAAACGGAGGCAGGAAGATTGTAGTGAGTCCCTGCCCACTAGGCTACTGTGTGAAATTCTGCTTCTGTTTACGTAATAAAACAACTTATGTATTTCCTAGTAAATAATTCTAAACATATTTTTTAAATTGATAAGTGTCATTACAGAACTGACCTACAAAGGCCTTCAAAGGGAAAAAAAATGTGGTTTTTTTTTTTGGTTTTTGTTTTGTTTTTTTATCGTAGTATGAAAATTCTTTTTTAATTGGAAACTTAGCAGTAGACCAGTCTTTTCCTTCAAGTTTCCATCCTGATGAACTGAATTGCATAATATTACCAATGAAAAGCTATCCGTGTGGTGCATGTTCTTAGGTGCAAAGTCTATGTGTCACGTGATAGGAAACTCAGTTCTCAGACGGCATCTGAATTTTTTTTTTAAATAAAAAGCATTATTGAGTTCACACTCCACATCTCTCTGACCCTCCCTAGAGTTAAAAACCTCAGAAACTGAGAAGTCTGGGTTAGGTGAGTTTTATAATGAGAACCTCAGGTCTAATCCGATTAGTGTGTCCTGGAGGGACCTGGCAGAGTTCCGTGTTTACACTGGAATTCGGCCTCAGCTTTAGGAACCGGCTGAATAGCTCTGTTGGCTGAGACTTAAAGATTTCTATTGTAATATTCTATCTGAAGTTGAGGTTTTGCTTGGAGTCCAGTGAAGCCTTGTGGGACAATCACTAAGTTAGTGAGAGAGAACTAAATAAACGCAGAGGCGGGGACAAGGGAATACAACAGGAAGCCAGATCCGTGTTCCTGGCAGGACATTAATTGATGGCACGCCACCAGCACAGGGCGGAGGCTTGATGTGCATGCGTGATGCACAGGTTGTCTCCAGCGACAAGTCTCATCTCTTCATCTATTCAGTTACTGAAACTTAATTAAAAACTAATCAAAGTCACCCTTTCTATTTTTAATTCATGGGCTTCAAGGAAGTTCATGTGACCCAGATCTAGCTACGCAGTCCCCATCTCCTAAACTGTTCGGAAATAGACACAAGTCCAATTAGAGCACAGATATGTAGTCAGGGTTCCTGCTGGTCTGCTCAGAGGTGGACATATTTGCT
Source organism: Hylomyscus alleni (assembly GCA_019843855.1). Classification (NCBI taxonomy): domain Eukaryota; kingdom Metazoa; phylum Chordata; class Mammalia; order Rodentia; family Muridae; genus Hylomyscus; species Hylomyscus alleni. The sequence goes on from JADRCC010158745.1 coordinate 9,303, forward strand.
TATTTGGAAGATTATGAATGCCAGATCCATCTACACCAAACCTTTCAGATACATGAAGTGATATCTTTTATTTGTACAGTTACTTAATTCCTAAAACTTACAACCAAGAAAGCTGTGAACAATCGAATGGCGAGCATGCTTATTTAAGAGCTAGAGCCAAGCAGGTCGCTGTGGTGTTCCCTATCTGCTTTCTGGAAAGGAGGTCAGCACAGAGTTTCTGAACATCAAAGCACGTTTTCCAAGGGCGAGTAAAGCGATTTTCTATTTCAGAAGACTCACTGAAGAGGCTGTCTTTAAAGACCAGTCACATGTTGTCACTGATGGTCCCTGTGCCTGGGGGTGGCTTCTCTCTGCCCCACAATGCCTGGAGGCTCCAAGGAAAGACTCAACATCTGAGGGATAGCGTTCAGATGTAGAGTCGGTTGTTGCTATTGGCTGCAGATTATCTGTGGCCATAGGCAGAAGTATTCGACTGCAGCTCTCAGGTGCTTGGATTTGCTCACAGTAGATGGCTGTGTTTTAAGGGCAAGCATCCTGTGAGGAACCAAAGAGAAGCCATACACAGTGACATCTCTCACACCTTTTACAGAACACCCAGCCCAAATTCAAGGAGAGGGCATCAAAGAGTGTTTTTTTAAAAATGTATTTTAAAAAGCATATTTTGAAGCGGCTGTAGCTGAGAAAAACAAGTTTCCTTTACAAAACTAAAGTGAGGTGAGTCCCCACCTCCCAGCAGGAAAGTGAAAGGAAAATTCAAATTGAGGCCTGTGCTAGCTAAATTACAAGCTTGAAAGAGCCATAGTGGGTCAGGCCAAGGACATATCTGGACAAGGCCTGAACAAAAAACAAGCTGTTAGACATAACTAGCAGGCCACTCAGATTAGCACCACCCTTAGGGAATTCCCCTGTGCTCTGATCTGCACCTATTATAGTTGATGTTTGAATTAGCCAATCCTGTATAGCCACACCAATTCCTTTGTTCCCCAAGATCTATTCCCTATATAAACCCCTAACTCCTGAGCCTCATGGTCGACACCTCTGTCTCCTGTGGGAGATATGTGTGGCCTGGAGCTCCAATATTAAACTGCCTCTTCAAAAGCTCCTTAGCTATCTTCTGCCTCCGTGTTGGGGAGGATAGGTACCCACTCACCTAAAGCCTTTCCCAGGCAGCAGGCATCACCTGTATCTCATTAAGGTTTGGATGACCTGAGGATGAGAACTGCAATGCTTCTTCTCTATCCTACCACAGTACAGATGGGAATAAAGCAGTATGTGATAACTACTCAGCAAAATGTTTAACGAGTAAAAAGACGCACGGTGCACAAGTCATTAAAAAAACCTGACAAGTGTTGGAGATGATGTGGGAAAAGCAATCCTTGTTCACTGCTGGAGTAACCACAAATTAAATATGACTGTTAGCATTCCTTCTAGGCTCCACCCCACCCCACAGTTACCTGGCAACAGCCAAGTATGCTTGACTCAGTACAAAAGTTTGCCCCCTCCTCACTTTCTTACTCTCTTACTCTCTTACCCTCTCTATCCTTCTCTCCCCATTCCCCTCCCTCTTTCTCTCCGTGTTCATGGCCAGCTTCTCTCTCTCTCTCTCTCTCTCTCTCTCTCTCTCTCTCTCTCT
>JADRCC010158746.1:0-22655 GCA_019843855.1 Hylomyscus alleni
CACACACACACACACACACACACACACACACACACACACACACACACTTCTTCCTCTTTTCTCAGCAAAAATATCTGTACCACAGGCTCCGCCTTTAGCACTTCTGTGGCAGGAGACATCAAGATTAAAAAAGAAAGAAAATAGTTGGCAAGGAAAGACTGGAAGCCCTTCCCACCTTGGGCTACATATAGCAAACAGAGCATGCCCAGGAAAAGTCCGCAGTATACCCATGTGGGAGAGACGGGTGCTATGTAATGACCTACCAAGGGTCTTGAGCCTTGTGGCCCAGGGTTTGTTCTGCCCACCAGCTCACTCCCATTCTCAGAACACATCTCTTTCCTGAACAAGCGTTCTCATCCAGTTCTTTGCCCTGAGACACAAGAACCTGGAAATCATCAAGGAGTGTCCCCAGGACTCAGATACCTCAGGTGCCTAGAACACCTCTGGCCGCCACTGCTACAGAGTTGGGTGGGACACTAGGGCACCCTCTGGGGCAGGGGTACTTCTTGCCTCCCTTTGAAGCTGTCAGCTCATATCACTTTTATACTTAATGTCTTCCAGTGAGCCAAGACTGGGAATTCATACTGTTAATCCCAGCCCTGAGGTGGCAAAGGTAGAGGCAGGAGGATCTCCATGAGTTTGAAGCCGGGTAGCCAGGGCTACATGTGAGACCGTATTGGGGGGTGGGGGTGGGAAAAGGCCCCTTTCATCACTTCATTTGCATGACATCTGCCAGTTTAAATATGATCTCTAACTCCTTTACTTGTTCATGAGCACTAAGTCTTAACTTTCAAAGGGCAGGGGCTCTGTCTGTTCTGCTAGAGCAGTGGTTCTCAGCTGCGACTCCTTAACACAGTTCCTCATGTTGTGAGGACCCCCCCCATCATACCATTATTTCATTGCTACCATTATGAATCGCAGCATAAATATCTGATCTGTGACCTCCAAAGGGTTGATGACCTACGGGCTGAGAACGACTGTGCTACTGCCCACCAGGAATTACTTTCAGTAATTTCAGCCGAGTGATTTGGCTCCTTGTGGGACTCCTTTCTCACTCCCATTCACCAACCTGGGCTCAGCTGGCAAGGAATGCAGAGGCCGAGGGTGAGGGTGGCATTTCCCATCCCTCTCCTCTTTCTTCTACTTTGTGAACTGGAGGTCTGTGATGGGGCCAGTGTGGAAGGTGAAGACACAGTTAAATGTGAAGCTGCCCTTCCAGCAGCAGGAGGCTGAGGGGATTCATATGGGGACAGTTGAGGTTAGATGCTACCAAAGTCCCTGGAAGGAAGGGATTGCAAGGGTGAGATGGTGATCAGGAAGGGTAGACAGACTTATGGAGGAGCAAGGCCAGGGTGCTGGGAAAGGATATTCGAGCAGAGTTTCCCCCAGTGATGAGTGGGTGGGTATGGATGGGTGGATAGAGGGATTAGTGGATAGCTGCGTGGATGGATGGGTAGAGGGATAGGTGGAGAGACAGTTGCTGGGTCCCAGGAAGCTGAATGAATGGGTGGGCAAACAGGAGATGAGCAGGGTACTAGGCTTGTCTGTGCCTTCTGTGTGCCTTAGGGCAATTTTCATCATCAACTTCACTTAAAGTTATTACAGTCTTAGAGGAGGCCATTTCTGTATCATCTGCAGATGCGGAACTGGAGCCTTGGAGGGATGAAGCGATCTGCCTCTAAGACCTCACAGTTTAGGACCAGGTTTGACCTCAGATGTGCCTGATGCAGGTGGTGTGTCCTTCGAGGCCCTGCTGTTCCTGGAATCCGAGCTGACTGCAGGCATAGGACAGTGACATAGCTCCATGCCTCCAGCCTGGAAGGGAAAAGAGACAGGTTAGAGAGACAGTTCTTAGGGATAAACTCCGTAGAGTCCAGGGGCGGTCTGAGCTTTGCAGAGTAAAGACAATAAAATAAAAGCAGCAGCCCCGGCTTTCCTCCAGCACGCAGCTGGCCTGTGGGTCCAAGGCGTTGTGGCAAATCAGTCTAGAGTACTCTTTACTCTCCTCCCTTTTAAAATGGCTAAACAAGTGGGGTATAGTGGGTTAGGACACCTTTAAACCCTGCACAGAGGAAACAGAGGCAGGTGGGCCACTGTGAGGTTAGAGTCAGCTTAGTCTATAAAATAGCAAGTGCCAGGACATAGTGAAACCCTCTGTCTCAGAAACCAACCAACCAAAACCAAAAAAGCAGAGTGGTCAGGTATGGCTGCACACGGTTAATCTCAGCATTCAGGTGGCTGAAGCCAACCTGATCCACACAGTGAGTTCTAGACCAGCAGGGCTGCAAAATGAGACCCTCTTTAAGAAATTATAATGATAATAAGGTGGGAAGCAGGTCCTCCCTTGAGGCTTCCTTATGATCCCATTCTGTTACCAGCTATCCTGGTATGGTTTAGGTACCAGAGACACAGCAGTCAATAAAACAAAGAGCCCTGACTTCCTGGAGAAAACTGGCAATTAGCACAACAAATGAGTAAATTAGACACCGCGGCAGGTTCAGATTAGTGAGCTAGAGACAAACAAAACCTTGGAGGGAACACAGGGTCATAACGGTACAATTTTAAATAAAGTATCCAGAAGAGTCCATCCCTTGGGAGATGTGTGAGCAGTGACCCAAAGTAAACCATGCAGAAGTCTTCAGTGTGTGTGTGTGTGTGTGTGTGTGTGTGTGTATGTGTGTGTGTGTTGGGGGGCATTGCAGTGAATGCAAAGGCCCTGGGATAAGGCAGGCCTTGGGTTCAGAAATAGCTAGAAAAGATGAGAAGGAGGGGGTGGGGAGATGAGAACTGAGAGGGAAGGGAGGCAGTGGTGAGGCTGGGTTTTTTGAGTTGAGGATTTTTTTGGGAGGGGGGCTGGGGATGAACCGAAGGTTAGCTGGGGCTGAGCCTTATCTCCAGACTCAAGCAGCAGAGGATGTCAATGAGCTCTCTTAGCCTGCTGAGTCCCAGGAGAAGCTTGCCCCTTGGAGCAGCCCCTTCAAGTGGTACTTGGGCTCAACCTGTCTGCCCTACCCCCTGCCTCTCACCCCCCACCCCATTCTCACCCTTTCATGGCTGTTGTCTCACCAAGCCCAGACAAAGCTCCCGGGGGCTTGCAGACCAAAGTGGGATTCAGCTCTAAAATGAAAGGAGGTTGCGTAAAGGCCACACCATAGAGTGTGCTCAGGGTCCATACTCCCTGCTGAAACCCACTTTTCCGTGGGCAAAGCCTGTGATCAGTGCTTTCCACCACAGGAATCCCCGAGGACCAGCACAGCACAGTCAGGCATAAACTGAAATCGTTCAAAAGCCTCCTGCTACCCTTTCTGACGATGGAGACAGGCGCTGAGGGGCATTGGAGAGGCCAGAGGGCAGCCTGCACAGTGGAGCTATGTGCTGACACAGCTCTGAATTCCTCATCTGCCTTAGCTCACTGCACTCATTTTGTGCCTAAGCCCTGGTATGGCCAAAGGCCCAGGAGGAAGCCCCGGACAATGAGGCTCAGTTGGTCTCTGACCTCATGGCCCTACCCAGCCTGCCAGATCTGCCATCACCTCACCCCACAATCTGCCTGGAGGCCCCTATTCAGACCCTGAGGCCACCCCTGAGAGACAATCTCTGCTATTGGTACCCTCTTGTAAAGCAGCACTCATTAGCTTCCAAGGCTCCGAGTTTCTGTGCCCGCAGGGAGACTATGTGAGACCCTGCCTCAACATGAAAACGATTTTTTTTTTTTAATTAAAAAGGCCCGGGGTGCAGCTTAGTGGTAGAGCCCTTGCTTAGCCCATGCCAGACCTTGGGTTTCATTCCCACACAGTGGCAACGATAATGACCATAGAATCTGTCTGAATTCTGGGCACGAGCTTATTTCTCGTTCCCCAGACGGCAGAGCACAGCAGCAATGCTCACGGGGTTCACACTGTATTCTATTGTGTCCCTATTGATGACGAAGTCCTAGATGGATGAGCACAGATTCTGTGCAGATTCTGCCCTCTGTTCTCTCAGGCAGCTGGCACCCGAGGGCTTAGGAGTCCTTGAACAGGTCCCTCTGGGCTTACGGCATTAAACAGCAGAGGGCTTCTGGGCTTCTACTTGGAGGTAATGGTTCCATGACTGCTGTACGACTCCGGACTTAGGACTTAAAGTCTCTGGGCCTCGGTTTTCTACATCTTTAAAATGCCATATGAGGAATGGTCTGGTGTCCCGGAGAAAATCAGCATGTTGGTAGCAGGGATGTTCAGAACTCCTTGGGTTTTGGGGGTCACATAAGGAAGAATGAGGGGCTAGGTTCAGTCCAGCTACCAGTTCTGATGTGAGTGGCAGCCGCCTCCTCCAGAGGAGTCGTTGGTCTCATTCCAGAGCCCCTTCCCTGTGGGTGACCCTGCTGTGAGGGACCTGATGGGAAGGATCTTATTAACCTCACTCTTCCCCCTCCTCCTCCCTGGTCCTGTGAGCACCCATTCTGTATACATGAGGGGGGTTTGGAGGGGACTCTGGAGTGGCCAGAGACATAAAAAGCCTGGCCAGGATTCTGGGGTGGATGGGTCCTGTGGGCAGACTAGACACTGAGATTCTGGGTTTTAAGGGTCTGAAGCTTCCCTGGGTCACAAGGTAGGCAGAAGCTGCTTGGCCATAGCATGCCTACCTGGTCTCAGGTGTTTATGTAGGTGGACCTGAAGGATGCACAAGATGATGGACTGGCTAGGGTCTTGAAGCACATAGTGACAAGGTCAGGACCAGAGTGGTGTATGTAGTCTGGGTTAAGGACCTCGTGGTCCCTGGGTTCAGCATCCTGATGTCATTGCTGGAGGCATCCCGTCTTATCTATGTATTGTTGACTTTCCTCAGAATGCTAACTTATCAAACAATACTGCAGACTCTCCAGGAAGCCAGGTGTTCATAGGACTGTAGCTGGGATGGTGGCACTGACCTACGATGGCAGCTGTCCCAGAGGCTAAGACAGAGGATCTGAAGGTCAAGGCTAGCTTAGGGAATCTTGTGAGACTATCTCAAAGTAACAAGTAGCTCACTGGTGAGCACTTGCCTAACATGTGGGAGGCGCTGGACTCTGTTTTTAGTAACACACACACACACACACACACACACACACACACACACACGCACACGCACACGCACACGCACACGCACATGCACGCTTATACGTGTATGAAGGAGAGAAAGGGGAGAGGGATAACAAGAACCTATGACACAGGGAGCGGTACCTTCACCTGGATGTGCTTGAAGTCTGGCCGCTGGGAACTGGAAATGAATGTGAAGGACATCTGGACTCTGCCAGCCATGAGTGGCTCATGACTTCAGTAGGTGGCAGTACCAGGTCCTGCTGACCCCGGGGGCTTGCTGCTTCCGCTTGTGACTGGACTTCCACTGAAGGTTAGAAATAATGTTTTGTCCCCACTCTAATGCAAGTACCTGAGTTCTGCCCTGCAGCCCTCTCTCTAGAGCCTTCTGATGGAAATGGCCAGCAGCACCAGCAATCCCGCATGGAGCAAATGACCGTGGTGGCAGTATAACAGTTCCTAGAATCTATGGAGCTTGCTCTGTGCCAGCTCCGTGACCACCTACTTCCCTATCACGTGGCTGTCTCAGCGTAGCACCGTGAGGCAGGCACTAGTGCAGTGGAGTCTGTCCCACAGAGGAAGGCACTGGGTCAGAGGGAGGCTTAGTGTAATCTTACTCACACAGCTTGTGAATGATGAGGCTTGGATTTGAACCCTCGTCTCCCTGATCCCAGAGCCTGAACTATGCCTTCCTAGTGGGGTGGATGGCTCTGTGATGGCGTAGACCTGTCTAATTCTAGCACTTGGGAGATAGAGGCACAAGTATCATGCCTGTGTCTACACTCCAAGTTTAAGGCTAGCCTGGGCTCTATGAGGTCATCTCAAAAAGCATATAGAAAAAGAAAAAGTTTAACTCATTCACTGGGTCCTTGCTGAATCCGCCACGGTCGGTGAGGGATATCTCATCTGTAGGTCCCACTCATGTTCTGACCACTCATTCAGTAAGTGATATGTAACACAAGGAGCTCTATATTCACATCTTTATCTCTAGTCAGGTTAATGGGTTTCAGGTTCTTGCACTCTGTGGCTGAGCCAGACTGAAGGAAGGCTTCTTCCATTTCAGGGAGGCTTGAGGTGGGTGGGGAAAGGTCAAGATGCCAACAGAAAGAGCACTTGCAGTCTGGGCAAAAGGGAGGTGGGACCTTGAGTGTACCTGAGGTCAGCAAGCCTTCTGGTCTACCAGTGTGTGTGACAAGGGCATCCTTGAGACGTGGACTCCCTGGAGTTTCTGTAAGATCCAGGCCATTGTTGTATTTATTAATCACCACAGACAGGATGGGGCCACACAGCTAGCTGCTCTAGGACTTGGGGAGTGGGAAGCAACCAGTTTACAGAGCTGAAGCTTAGGTGAAAATAAGTGTTGCCAGAGAGACTTGGCTAGGCAGGGAGGACAGAGGAGACCAATGGAGTCGTTTTGAGGGATGTGATGGTGGGTGCCTGTGGAGGGACAGGGGGTGACCTGAGGGCAGGAGGGACCACTAGAGGACACCAGGTGAGGTTCTTCACCAAGCCCTCATGCTGTGCACTGCTCACGGGGCTGGGGTCTTCTGTGTGATGTTTCCTGGGCTCCTCGTGTTACATATCACTTACTGAATGAGTGGTCAGAACACTAAATTTGCAGGACCACTAGGCAGCATCAAAGTGTTGGAGTGAGGCAGGGACCCTAGGGGCCACCACATCTATTCTATGGCTGAGGAAACTAAGGTTTTGAAGAAGGTGGCAAAAGTTTGGGCCCTGAAATCCCATTTACCTTCCTTCTTTAGATCTGTTCCTTAGCCCAGGTCAAGGATGTGCCTATAAATAAATAGGAGGCTCAGTTGCCTCCGGGACTAGGTCTCTAGCATCCAACTGACACCCAAGGGATGAGGTCCTGTAAAATCAGCACTCACCCAGCAGCTTTACAGTTCCACGCGTTCTGAGCTCAAGCTAACTCAGTGGATTCCCATCCCCTAGGACCGTCCCAGAGCAGTGGTCCCTCGGAAGGCCTGCTCCCCCGACACACTGAGCTTCAGAGCCCAGAGGCTCTGAGCTTGCTGTAGTCCCTCAAGTCCTGGCTTGTCTCCCACACGGAGAGCCTCAGTGAGGGTCTCTCTACAGGAGTTGGTCCAGTCTTTAATTAAAGCAGGGGTTAAACTGACGGCCAACTAGCCTGCTTTCCCCTGCCCCCCTCCCCAAGACTGCTCAGGCCAAGAGAAACCTAGTCACCCACCCCAACATGCCCGGCTAGACAGTACTCTGAATGCCTCGTCCAGATCTACTGTCGTGTGCTGCTCCCTGGAGAGACATGAACAAAGAGGTCTACTCACAATGGCAAGGACTCCTACACAGAAGAAAGAAGAACGATCCACCAAGTTCATCTCCATGAATTAGTTTATTGGGGTCACCTTCAGGAGTATGGACGATTCCAAGGCATCTTTGTCATTAAAAGCGCCGCCCCCTTCTCTCTCCCATGGATGCTAGATGCGTGAAAGCTACATCCCTCTGCAGGCAGCTTCACTTAAAGAAATTTCTGTTTTCTAGCGGTTTTTCCCCACTTATACAGGCATTGGAAGGGACCCTGAGAAATTTGTAGCTTTCTAGGAACCCCATAAACTCCTTCAGCTTAGCTAGTCTTAGGAGCCCGTCTCCTCAAGCCCAGAGGGTGTGTTTCAATATGGAGCAAATAGCAACATAACGCTGACCCCGCAGCAGGTAGTAGAATTAGGTCAGAGGGCAAGGACACAAGAGTGGCTTTTGGTCTTTCTGTCCCTGCTGGAAAGATTTATATCTCCCCTTCACTGTACCACTGGCCTTTTATTCCACTAGTAAGAATCACTTGAATGATAAAAATTGCTGAAGGCATCAATGCTTTCAATATTAAATTCAAACCAAATGGCTCCATAGCTATAGGACATGCCAATGTGCCTTATACCCCTAACTGAATAGAGTCCACGGGAGGGGACCTCATCTGACAGTCCTACCAGTACAATAGGTTCCGATAAGGAGCCTTAAGTCCAGAGCCCTTGGGAAGCGCGTCAGGACACAGAAACGAGTCAAGGTCCCCTCCCAGGACACAATCGCCAACACTTGTGTCTAAGAATTCCTAGATTTTCAGTTCGCTGATGCAGATGTGCTTGTAGCTTTTCTTACCATAAACAGGACCCACAGCAGCCACAAATTAGCCTCCTTTCTCAAGGAGGCAGAGTCATGTCAGGATGAACACAGAGCTCTCTGTTGGTCAGGCCCATGTAGACTTCCATCCTCCTTGAATTCCCGCTGAGGAAGGAGGGCCAGGGTCCAGCTGCAGGGCGGGGTGATGGTGGTGGTGGGCTGGGCTGGGGGAGCTAGGGGCACGATGGGGCTGAGGCCTATGTCCTTGGAATGATGGCCCCATGTGGGGACCACCTGGAGGAGAACAGGGAGGAGGCAGTGCCCATGGGGTGGAGAGGGGCTGGATAATTGGTCAGATTAACCCGCAGGAGGCCTCCTTGGGAAGCTATTTTTAACTCTGAGAGACTGAAGCCACTTTCCTCCCTCCCTCCCTCCCTTTATTGCCCTTTATTTCTGTCCTCCTGGGGCCTGAAGGCCTGGAAGCTTGTCCCTTTAGAGGAAAAGAGAGAGGGAGAGCTGAGTCTCTATACTGCACCTGTGTGACTTCGATGGGTCTGCAGGCTGACCTCTCGCCACCTATCTTGGGAGGCAGAGGAGGGGAGGGGGAGGGAATGGGAGGGGCCCTTTGGAAGCCTCTACGCTCTTTTCTAACATGGCTTCCACAGTCTCTTGAGAATACGGAAACATTTCCTAAATTAAAGCAGGGTTTTGGCTCACAATCAAAGTCCTAGGGTAGATCTGTGGGGCTCAAAAGACCTGTTTGGAGTCCAATTCCTCTCCGTATCTCAATTCCTTTTTCCTCAAGGTGTACTTCAGGTGGTGCAAGGTCCGCAGCAGCTCTCTGCTACCAGTGAGCAACCCAGGAAACACACACACTAACACACGCATGCACACACACACACATACATGTACACACATGCACATGAACCTTCTCTACCTATCTAGCAAAAGTCCTGGGATAGGTTCTCGTTCTCTTTTATTGGCTTTAATTACAAGCCTATCACTCAGTCTTCTTCTTCTTCTTCTTCTTCTTCTTCTTCTTCTTCTTCTTCTTCTTCTTCTTCTTCTTCTTCTTCTTCTTCTTCTTCTTCTTCTTCTTCTTCTTCTTCTTCTTCTTCTTCTTTCTTCTTCTCCTTCTCCTTCTCCTTCTCCTTCTCTTTCTCCTCCTCCTCCTCCTCCTCCTCCTCCTCCTTCTCCTCCTCCTCCTCTTCCAGATGATATATTAATTTTTTTATTTATATGAGTTCACTGCAGCTGTCTTCAGACACACACTAGAAGAGTGTATCAGACCCCATTACAGATGTTTGTGAGCCACCATGTAGTTGTTGGGGATTGAACTCAGGACTTCTGGAAGAGCAGTCAGTGCTCTTAACCGCTGAGCCATCTCTCCAGTCCCCAGATCACTTCTTATCTGCTGTCCCTGAGTGACTGAGCCCTATAGGAAGCAGGGGTTGGGGGTATGAGATAGGACCTGATGGGAATATGAAGGATCTCAGAGAAAGGTCCTAAATCCAGGCTGTACTTAGATGGTGATGTGTCTTAGAAGTTTTACAGCCTAGACAGGAGCCTTGAAACCCCTGCCTCTTGATGCCTGTGAGTTTGGCCAGAGCATGGTAGAAAGTCCCACCCTTCAGCCTGGTCACAACTGCTGTGTCCTGTTAGCAGCTGCTCCTCACAGTCACAGCTCCAGAGGAGCAGGAGTAGGGCCTAGCTCTGCATAAGGAAGCAGTCAGCCGCTGGCTCTGCTGCCTGATCGCCTGATCGATGTTTGCTTCAGGACAGGTGGGAGGGACTGTGAACTCGTTGTCCTATTCTCTGCGTGGTAATGGTTCCTGAAGTTTGTGGCTCAAATCAATGCTTTTGGCTTAGCCAGAAGTCCACGGTTACCTGGCAGGGGGAGGGCATGTGTGTGTGTGATGACATGTAAGATTCCCCCATAGCTCTCCTGAAGACAAGGTCCCTACCCTTGCTCGGCTTTTTCCTGTCTAACTGGGGTGGCATCTACCTGCCTCTCACCTCCAGTGAAGGTTGGTAGGCATTTATCTCTACCGTGTGATGCCTGGCAGACACACAGCTGGCACTGGTCATCATAACCACCCCCATTATACTCGTCAGCAGTGTATATCTTGGGATAAATGGTGCTGAAGAGAGAGGCCAGTTTAAGGGCACAGCTCTTGGACCTGGGCTCTACTCTGTGGCTCACAGCCTGAGTGACAGGCCTCTTTCCACTTGACTGATTTCCTAGACTGTGGACAGAGCTCAGGCAGAATGCCCCCTTGTGTTTCTTGACTTCCCGCCCATGGTTCCTACCACAAATGCTTATCCTGATGCCCATGGGCACAGTTCTTTCTGACTCCTTAGATGGGGTATTGATCAGAGGCAGGATGAGCACTGGAGTAGGAGGCTAGGCTTGTTTCCCAGGTTCTCTCTCTCTCTCTCTCTCTCTCTCTCTCTCTCTCTCTCTCTCTCTCTCTCTCTCTCTCTCTCTCTTTCTCTCTCTCTCTCTCTCTCTCACGCACACACACACACACACACACACACACACACACACACACACCCTATCCCATAACCATGCAGATGATTTAAATGTGTCCATGAGCAATGAGCTGAGCAGGAGAACTGTTCCTGAGAGGAATTCTCTACTGTCCTCATGATGCTTGTTCTGAAGATGTGTACCCTCATGCCCACGGTGCCTGCCCTGGTCTGCACCCAAGGGCCTGTCTCTGGTCTCCTGGAACCCGTGTGACGATCAGGGAGGTGAACAAGAAGCCAGTTTCCTGGAGAAAAAGGCAAAGCAAGAAAGGGGAAGTAGGGCTGATCTTTTCCAGGGGAGTCTGGAGATGCCCTGAAGGAAGAGCAACAGGAGAAGCAACACTCCCGCCTGGAAGGGGAGCAGTCGGCCAGGACAGGATCCGGCTGGTGGCAGCCAGTATACCTGCAAGGGAGAATGGAGCAGGTGGAGGGCAGAGGTTAGGCCAACATCTAAGAGGGGCAGAAGAAATCCTATCCTTGGAGAAGGTGTTCTTGAGGAGTGCCAGGTGCTGCCAGGCCAACAAAGACACTGAGGAAGGAGCTCTTGGTTTCCACAGGAACTGGTGGTCAGAGCTGCTGCCAGCTGCTGGGCAGAGGGCCTGCTGGTTCAGACTGCTTCTTATGGAGACAGCATACCGAAGCCTTCGGGGCGTTTCTCTGGATGGCTTTGCTGTTCTTGCTGTCCTCATGTCAAGGAAGGGTTTCCAAATAAGCTGATGGCTTCCTCTGGCTGCCCCAGCCTCAGGCTCTAAGGGCACACAGGCTTTTGGCTGAGAGAATGGACAGGGCCCCAGTTATAGCCTTGTCCAGGAGGATTCTCTCAGATTGAGGGACAGCCACCCAGGCCCCAGGGGATGTATGCATGCGTAGGACAACTTATCTCTGTGCCGTGCAAGGCAGGAATTGTTTTTCTGTGCTTGTGGTCACTCATGCTTTACAGAGAAGGAAGTGGGACTTCAGTGAGAAATGTGTCCTTGGGTCCTGTGCTGGGAGCAGTTGTGTTGAGGCTGGGCACATTCTAGAACATCCCTTCCTCAGCTCTGGAGGGATGCAGGATGTCTTTCCCTGAGGTAAGGATGACATGACCCACCCTGTCCACACCTGGAGCCCTGCTTAGAGAGAGTCTCCTGTGTGGCTGTCCTCTCTCCTGTGTCACCGTATCTTGAGCATGGGTGTGCTTTCCATAGAGAGGCTATGACCATGAGCCTGGTAGAAGACTCATGATGTTCCCAGAAAGAGATTCGATTTTGATTAAGAAATGAAATTGTTCCCTGCCTGTAAGCTGGAGGGAAGGATGGGACATCCAGAGTGCAGTGCTTGTGGGTGTTGAGGCCATTTCTCTGGTGGGTCTTTCTTGTTAGGTAACCTTGGACAAGACACTGTTTCTATCTGTGAAATGTGGCTGATAAATGGGGGGGGGAGACTCACACCCCTGGCTTTATACAGGTCTCTGAGGCCCTTGCCCAGATAAGCAGCCAAGTGTGGCTGTTTATGTGCATGTATGCTCCACCCTAAGACTCCTTTGAACTCATTATAGGAACTAAGGTCCTAGACCCCATGGAGCCCGGTAGTGTTCTGTCTGCTTTCTAGTATACCAGCATGCTGTGAGCTCTTTGGGATGTCAGTGGAGACCCCTGAGTGCCTAGAGAAGCTCTTCCTGAGAGGGTAGAGAAGCTTGTAGGCAAGGGATATTTCCCCTTACTCCTGCCTTTGGCTTCTGTGTTCTGCACACCAGGGCTGGAGAGAGTGGACCAGGGGCATCTGAGTCATTTTTCTCCTTGTTCACTCAGGAGAAGGTAGAAATCAAGGCATCATGTGCCCGTGCAAGGCAGGCTGGGGTCCTGGGGACCTGAGAGTGGAGTCCCTGGGGATACCCGTTTCTCTCTATTGTAGTCTTTAACACTGACTAGACAGGAAGGCATGGCCATCTGAAGGACACCCTTGGCTCTGAGACCCCTCCTCCTCTACCACTGTGCAACTAGACAAGCAGCTATTCCTCCACGAGCCTCAATGCCTTTATTTGTAAAGTGGGTCCACGGATCATATGGCCTCCCAGAGGATCGTGATGGCAGCAGTCACCCTAGCTAAGTCCTTGGCACAGAGGCCGGCACAGATTGCTCGAATCCCAAGACCCACCAGCTGGTTGACTCAGCTAAGAACTGTACATATACTCATCTCATTTAACCCTCACCCCAGCCTCATAGCTCAGGGAGCCCCATAATGTCCATGAGATCCCTGGGAATCCAGAGACCCGAGTGATGTTGTGCCTTGCACCCAGGGTTGCTCAGTCGAGGTAGGATAAGCAGAACCTGAGGCGGGAGAATTTTTCTGGGGCCTCTGGGACCTGGATGAGGAATCGGCTCCCTGGAGTTGGGCTGGTGGGTTTTGCAGAGCTCTGAAGAAGCTTCCAGAGCCTGGGCATCTGGGTGGCCAGAAAGCCGTGCTTCTTGGCTAGGATCCTGCATCTAGTGTCTCTGCTATTCAAATGCATAATTATATTTCACATTACGGAGGAGCTGGAGACCAGGGGGCTGGGGAGTTTTGTGAAGCTTGTGTTCTGCCTGTAGACCTGCCTTCTTGGCCCGATTCTTCAGTGTTAGGGTTGAGCTGGGGGTCAGCCCTATGATAAAATGGGATTTCCCTGAGGCCAACTAGGTGGATCTGTCTGCCAGGCTGAAAGGTCCAGGCCCTGCAGGAGGCAGAGACACCAGGCCCAGACAATAGGCTCCAGGAGACTGGGAGAGGAGAGTACCAGGGGTGCCTTCCAGACAAGAGTGGGCAAGGGGAGGGGAGTCACATGGAATCAAATCAGCAGAGAGGCCAGAAGGAGGAGTACAGAAAAAGCAAGAGATGAAAGCTGAATACAACACAAGATGGGAAGAAGCGATATGGTGTTAAAGAGGGTGGGGTGTGCCTGTGACCCTGTGCTTTGTGTGTAAGGGGAATGAATGCGTGAGCTCAGAAGCGAGCCAGTGTGGATGTGTTGACTGAACTCACCACGTCTGTACATTTGTGGACTATGACTTCACCTGTGCACCTTAGCCAACGCGCTCCTCGTCACATGCATTTTGTGCAGGTGTCGCCTGAGCTTGGTATCCTGCTGTGTGCAGCCGGTCCAGATTCCCCTGCCTGCCTGTAGTCTGAGTATTATATGCTCGCCATGCACCTGTGTGTGCGCGTGTCCCCGGGAAGATGTGTGTGTATGGGTGTGTGTGTGTGCCACGCGCGTGCGCGCGTATGTGTTCGCGCGCGCGCGCTCCAGTGCGCAAGTGGCTGGTGCGTGTGGGGGACAGCTGGGGCCAAGAGGGGCCACCGGGCCAGGCCAGGGCGGTGGTGGGCGGGATCAGCGGCGCCGCGGCGCAGGGCGGGCGTGCTTTTGGCGGAGAGTTGGAGGAGTTACCGAGCTGGGCTACTGTGGCAGCGGGGCGCGGAGCTGGGTGCGCGCAGAGCTTCTGCCTCCCGCCGCCTCCTCGCCCTCCATTCCTCGTTCCCCGTCTTCCCCCGGCCACGCCGCGACTGCGCTGCCACTGCCTCCCTGGGAACGGTCGCCGGGGGAGGGTGCCCTGTACGATCGAAGCCCGCTGGGAGGTGCAGGACACCCACACCCGGCTCTGGGGAGCGCGCCCGGCCCTGCCCGGGATCAGATAACTGCGGCGGGGGAGGGGGTGGGTCGGCGGTTCTTGTCGCGGGACTGAGCGACAGAAGGCAGCGGCGAGCCCTGAGCGAGCGCCGAGTGGTTGGGGGCGCCGTCTGGGCGTGCGCCCCCGACCTATGGCTGGCTGGTGGCACCCAGCGCCCGGGAGCGACGCGCCCCTCGGCGTGGAGCGCTCCCAGGGGCTGCGCTGAGGCGGCGGCAGCAACGGTGGCAATGCAGCCAGCGCAGCGGCGGCCGGGACCGGGAACGGCCGCGCGGAGCTTGGAGGACGCGGGACGCGCCGCGCCCCGGCCACTGACCGAGGTAAGAGCGCGGCCGCGGGCGCACGGCCCACCCGTTCGGCACCCAGTTTCCCGCAGACAGCTTCCCGCCCGGGGTGAGCGAGGGGTGGTGCAGCAACAGGGAAGGTGAGGCAGAAGAGCTCCTTCCGTTCCCCTTTCTCCTTTCCCGTGGTGAACCACCAGATGAAATGCTGACAGAGAGCTTTTCTTCTCCTGCCATGTTTCGGGCTACAGCCACAAGGGAACTTTGCTCCGCGCTAATGCCTTTCTCAGGGTGGATATGTGTGTTGCGGGGGCGGGGGCGGCTCTCGGAAACTTTGAGGAGCTCTTGATTTCTTCCCCTCTGCCGGCTAGATTGAGGGGGCTCGTAAGGCAGAGGGCGGAGCCACTTTTGCGCTCGGCAGCGGTCCTAGGCGTGACCTTACCCGAGAGACCTGTGATCAAGATGGGGTACAGAGTGAGTGCACAGGTTTGGCTAGCGACCTGAGAATGCTCCCTGCTAAGACCTGGGATCTTTGGAGTCATTTCTTTCCCACCGCCTGTGCAGTAATGGAGTAAAAATATTCTGGAGGTGGTTCTTAACTATCCATCTAGCCTGCACGTCCAGGGCACCTTTTGCTTCTTAAATTTGGTCTTGAGAAATCCAAAGGGGCTCAGGGCAAAGGGTCTCTCCTAGACGTGCAAGTCTATTCTGATGTCCTGTGGGGAACTGCGTCCTTTGGAAGAGGCAGCTGGGATGGAGAGCCTCTGAAGAGCTTTGGGCCAGAGCGGGAGAGCTGAGGCCCTGGACACGGTCCCTGCCTTGATTTGTGCACATGTCCTGTGAATTCCTTAGAGCTCACAAGAAAGCATCACTTTGGTGGAAGCCTCCAGTTCTAGGAGGTTCTGCCGCACCACTGCATAGACCTAGTGGGATTGGGGCTGCCCTTTTGGCCATCCCCAGAGTGTGATACTCTTTGGCCCTTTCTAGTTTCTTCCTTACTACCTGTACCCAAGCCTGAAGCTGGCAGTAAAGAACTAGGGACTTTCTGGCCCTAGCATCCACCTCCTGAGCACAGTTAGAGGCGTCAGCTGTCTGGATTGCCTAGGTGCCCACATGCTCACTGAAATCAGCTGCCGCCTCCTCCAAGGTGGGAACCCACAAGGCTTAGGCTCGCAGCCTTTACACACTCTTTTGAGAGATAAGCAAAAGCCGGCCCTGGCTGCTGTCCCATCTGACTAGACTCCAGCTTGGCACTGCACTAGGTGGCTGATTTGGGAACCCCCTCACCAAAATCAGCCTGTGAACAGGAGAGGGTCAGGAAGGGGAGGCAGATCTGAGTACCAGGCTCCTCCTTGAATATTCCTTCCTCTGTATTCCCAGGAGAACCCCTTCAGGGCCTGTAGGGGAACCCCAAAGAGACTTCTTAGTGAAATCATCCGTTGTGTTCAAGGGGTCCCTCCAGTTAGTGAGGAGACGCAAGGGTCTCTCTCATAGCAGGTGACCCTGGATAAGCTGAGCCACTTGTGAGAATAAATGCATAGCTGTGGCCATGTGACCCACCTGACCAGCCTCAGCATAGCGGGAACGGGGAGAGGCTCCGGCATCCTTAGGGACAAGGTAGGTAGTTCTGGTGTGCTGGACCATCTTCTTCATTGAGATGCGGGTATATGCATACAGAAAGTACCTTGTAAATACAGTGTTCACACGGGACTGACATTTGTATAAGTCCAGCTCTAATTGCTCCCCTCTGTCTTGGATTGGGTGGGCACATTGGGATGATGGATGTGTCCTCTGTCACTGGGCTCTCTAGGCAAGGTCCCCTGTAGGTGTGTGTCTAGTGGAGAGAGGTTTAGGAGGCTGTGCTGTGTTGGGAGAGTTATCTGCGGCAGGTGCCTCCAGAGCCATGCAACATGTTAGGGCGAAACAGAAAGCTTGTCTCATTTTTCCCAAATCAGAAAGCTTTTGTACCAGGACTCCTGTATTTCTCTCTGTTCTGCCCTAGGCAGGACCAGGGAGTACTGAGTGGGCCTCTAATAGTGAACAAACATGGCAGCAATAATGGTAAAAAACCTGGCCACAGAAGCGCCTCTAGGCTCTGCGACACTGGGGCCAGTACAGCCTGCAGACAGTTTCCTCTGGCTCAGCCAGGCCTCCGGTGCCTGGGGCCATAGTTGGTATGACCAGTCATGGCACCCAAAGGCCTTGGCACTAAGCTATTGTGGAAGTGACTGCGTCATCAGTCCCGGCCATCTCCGTGGTCCTTGCCAGCCCCTGGGCAGGGTCTGCTAGTATTCTGTAAGGTTTGCTCAATAGTCACTCTCAATTCCCTGATCCTAACTCCTGCGCCGGGCAAGACCCTTCCTGCAACAGATGCAGCTGGGCCTGCGACTGGTCCGTGTCCAGGGCTGTGCTGTGAGTGAAACATGGGCACAGTTACCCCTCCCCTGTGGACTGTCATTGGAGTCCTGCCAGGGACTGACACTAAGGAGAGGCAGACAAGGGGCAGCTCATGGACAGCAGGAGAGGGAGGCTTAGCCTATGTCTCGGGAGGGTTGCCGGGGAGCGGAGGGCAAGGGGGCAGACGGCAGGGAAAAACAGTAGATAAAGCAAGAATGAAGGGAGCTGTCTGGGACTGGGCCTCAGGCATGGCTGCTGATGTTTCAGAGAAGCTGTGGTGACGAAGGGGCTTTTCCAGAGGAACTGGCCCCAGGAAGGAGTTGAGGGCCCAGAGCTCGGCCAGCTAATTTAATTTGTTAATGGCCTGCCAGTGCAGAAGCTTGTATTGTCTCCATTATACAGTTGGGAATGAAGGCCAGGAGGTGTTGGAGCTTCTGCTGTAGCCCGTATGCTTCTGACCCAGAGCCTAGGGCCTTCCCAGGGACAGGCTGCACCTTTCTGCGGCTCACAGACACATTTACCGAGGGCAGTCTCTACCCCCAGGCAGTTTCCACTGAGCCCTAGGGCCTGCCTGCTTCCCTATCTCCCAGGAAGTTACTTCTTTGGGACCTGATGAGGCCTGGCATGAGGTTAGTGTTCCATAAACATTCCCTGTGGCTTCAGTGGCAGTCATCTTGTGATGTGGCCAGAGTTGTAGTGGGTGTGAGCTCTGGAATGTCCCGCATACAGAGACAGTAAGGGACTGTTTCAATAAGTCGGTTTCACTGTAGGGAAGACTTGGTTTGAGTTGCAAATGGGGGTGTTCAGGAGGTTGGTGGAGCAAGAAACACACAGGTGCTTCTCCTGGCTTCAGTTGCCTGGATGGAAGCCTGGAAGCCCTGGGATACCCAGGATGGAGAAGGGGGATGAGAGCCTTTAAACATGCCTATAAGGGTATATTGTAGGCTTGGGAGTCTTCATGACGGAGAACTGTGGGCTTCTGGTGCCCAAGCCTTGGGAGTCACAGTGCGGGAATCACAGTCTTCCTTTGGCTGCCAGGCAAATTGGTTAGGGAGAAATGGGCTCCGGTGGAGGTGGCCTCAGATGCTGGGCTCCTACTCTGGGCTGTTCCGTGTGCCCATTCTCACCCACAGAGATGTCCTAAAGCTCCTGTGTTGTGTTCCTGCTTGACTGCTGAGGTGACAACTACAGAGGCAGTGTGAGGCTGTGGGGACCTCAGAGATCCTGGCCCTGCACCCTTGCTAACCTTCCGGCCTATAGTACCAAACATGAGCCTGGCCAGCAGGCACAGGGATGGGTGTCTTTCTCAGCTGCCCCAGGAGCAGCTTTGCTCTTGCTGGGTATCAGCTGCTTCTTGATGGTGGGTGTGGCCTTGTGGGTCTGGCTTGGAAGCTCCCTAAAGTCCCTTCCAAGCTTTGGGCAGATGGAGGGTCCCCTCTATGCCTCACCTGTGGCCCAGTCTCTTGGAAGAACTGGGACTTGGAGATGGTTAGAGGATAAACAGTAAAAGGTATGGAGTGGCAGGGCGTTGTGGCTCAGGTCCCTACTGTGTGCTTGATCGGCTCTGGGTGGCAGCGCTTCAGTGGTTCCAGTCTGGCCTGTCTCACTGTGTGTACTTGATTCTGCTTCTCTTTCTGCTTTCAACATGGCAGGCCTGTGCTCCATCAGGGCCTATGCCTGTACCATTCCCTTATCTGGACCCCTCCTTCCCAGGTTGGTACAGGACCCTTTCCTTTGCACGTTCATGGGCTGCCCAATGCCACTTCTTCCCTGCAGCCCCTCCCCACCACTCCTCACAGCATGGAAGCCATGCCCCTTGCCCTCCGTACCACTGCTTTCTCACTGTAGAATTCAGTGCATCTGTCCCCAGTGTTTCATTTTTCGATTTTTCTTCACAGTCTTGGGCTATAAGCCCACAGCTTTGCCCATTGGGCCTGTGGCAATGGGCAGCAGACAGCAGGTGCTCAGTATGTACAGTGGGTGGGTGTGCCGTCTCAGCTGTCCGCTGCCTGACAGGCCACGCCCATCTGGTCATGGCAACTGTGCGCATCTGCAGGTGAGACTACCGAGTCTCCGGAGGTGCCAGCATAGTTCCTGTGTTGAACCTGAGCTAGGAGCCGGGACTGTGTTCTGAACCCTTGCCCTGACATCCTGCAGCTGAGCAAGAAGAGTAGAGTCTGGACCAGTCTGGCTGGAGCCTTTCTGGTCACTGTTGCCTGTCCAATCCTGGCTGCCTCCAGCTCAGGATAACCCCACCCCGGCTGCATGGGAGTAGTGAGTCTTACCATAAGTGTGAGTGCACGGAGGCCAGCCGAGGCGACTTTTGGCTCCTTGCCATTCTTCTAGGTGGTGGGTCTTGCTCCCTGCCTTCCTCTCCAGCCTGGCCTTGAGAGATGGCGTGGGACATGCTGACTCTCACTGGCCACTGAAGTTTGGGCTGTGCTTCTTACTTTCCCACTCCAGTCCCTTGAACACGATCTCCATGTTTCATACATGTTATAGCTCTTCAGATTTGCAGTCAACAACTTAGGCTTGTCCCCTGTGGTGAAGAAAACATGACATTTTCTTGTGGTCAGTTTGTATCCTTTCTCTTCTCTTCTGGATATCTCCATGGCTTCTGGTGACTGAGTAGAAGGGGCTTGGGTCTTGTCATCTGAGGCTCACCTGGAGACAAAGGAGGGACCAAGTCGAGGTTGAACTGGAGCCTTGGGCAATTCTCCTTTCTGGTGGGGGTGACATGGCATCCCCATTGTGGGAGTGGGTCCCCCGAGGCCAGAGAAGAGTCTCATAGCCCTTTAGAAGTGAGATTGGTATCTCTGCCCTCTGGCCTCTTTTTAGCTGTGTGGAGACTTGGTGATGGAGTGGGGGTGGGGTGAATGGAAGCTAAGGTGCTGGGCTATGTGGGCCAGTGAGTCTGAGAGGGCAATAGACAGGTCTAGAGAAGCTATGGGGCCCAGGTCAGAGAGGCATGCCCTCACCCCTGCCTACCTCCTCCTCCTTCCAGCTGCAGCTCAGGCCCCCCTAAGCTGGCTGCTCCAGCCCTGCAATTCTTCAGCACTTAAAGCAAAAATAAATCACTGCCAGCAGCTGGCGTTCTGGGTGGCAGCAGCCGCACCACCCCCCTGCCCCGACCTCTGCCTCTGGGCTTCTGGTTCCAGGCCAAGGCCAGCCTTCCACTCAGGCCTGTGAGAGGATGTGGAAGCCTGTGGGGGCTTGGCATGGCCTGGCGAGGTCACATGGAAGGCAGAGGCATCATTGGCCCCTGAGGCTCTAGAGCCTAGCAGGAGGGGGAGGTTCCATTTCAACTTGGTAGAAATTGACCTGGGAGGACTGGGGCAAGCTCAGGGTGACCGGGTCACCTGGAGGTGACTCCTCTTTTGTACTACTGTCGAGCCCAGCTCTGGGCATTTCTTTTTCTTCTCTTCCATCCTTTCCCTTCTCAGAGAATCCTAGAGGTCTTGACTTGTCAAGTGCTATGACGCAGGCCCCGGGGATGTCAAATTTTAGCATCATTTATACTTTCAACAAATAGCTTTGGGCTCATGCACGTGCTATGCCCTGTGATGAGAGGCTGGGGCCATGGATGCACACAAGCCTTCCCTTGTGGGGGCCCCCATGGGGCTGTAATCTCTCAGGGCTGGGGAAGATAAAATAGACAAGCAGAGGAGGAGTCATGGACTTGGTCATATTCCTTTGTTAATTATTGCAGTCTTTAATTATGGGAGTGTTGCATGGTACAATTAAATAGTAAGAGTAGAAAATGAATCCTTCTCAGTTCTGCTTTATCTCCACCCCCCCCCCCCATGCTCCATGTTCTCTGGGTGACTGTCTTTCTCAGCGCTTTGTAAGTGTAGCTGTTCTCTCAGTTCCTCTCCCCTTCCCCCACCCATGCATCCCTTGGTTCCCGGCTTCAGGATCCTGGCCATGTGGTACCCAGTGCCCACTGAGCCCAGGGCTCCATTCCTGTTTCCAAGATGAGGGCTGAGTCACGGAGTCTGCGGATCCCGGTTGTGGAGCCTTTGAACTTGCAGAGCCATTGAGTTCGCACATCATGGGTTCTTTGTGAAGTTTTCCCAGTCTGAGGCAGGGAACCTGGAATTGCAGAACTGGAACGGCTTAACCCCAAAGAGAGGTTCTAGGTCCTTCCTGAGATCCTTGGGGGTTTAGACCCTCTAGATTCCCAGAATTCGGGTTCAAAGAATGTGGGGGTGCCTGGGGACTGTGTGTTTTAATTCACCCTCCCCAAATAGCTCAGCTCCCTTCCAGCCATTTAACCCCCTAGCTTCCATGTGGTCTAATCTGTCAATGCTGTGAAATTTAGGGCTGGCTAACTTCCTCAGGACAGAACAAGCCTTGCTAGGATCTGAAGGGGGAAGTGTCCACCCCTTTTTCTTAAAGCAGGAAGGTCTCTGCTTCACAGTCTGCCTTTTTCTTGACCTTCTAGAGGAAGGGCCACTGGGTCCTTTATGATCTTCAGACAGGGTTAGTCCTCTGCCTGGGGGAGGGCTACCGATACTATGAACTCTGTCTCTGGGTTTCCCGTCATTTGCTTGGTCCCCTGACATTCCTGAATCCTAGTTTGATGTGAAGGAAGACCCTTTTTAGAAATTGTATGATGCCCTGATTCCAGGGGAGGCGATAATGATCCCAAATGTTCTCATGGCCAAGCCTCAGTCTTCCCTCTTGTGAAATGGGCACCAATTCTTCCCTTCTCTCAAGACATCATCGTTTCCTGCCCTTTGTACTTGGCTCTGTGGTCAGGGCAGGGCAGGGCAGCTTCCTCTCCTCTGTCACCCTCTCCTTTGTGCAGCCGGAGGTTTGGCCATGCCAACACCTCACCTGCTGGGTCTCAAGCTGTCGGCAACACCTGTTTGGTCAAAGCAGCCAGGACTTTCCCTGGGCCCTTGGAAACCCGAGGACTACTGTATGTGTCCCCGGGAGCCCTTGTGGTAGTCCCACAGTGGCCCAGGCC
This sequence comes from Hylomyscus alleni, assembly GCA_019843855.1. Taxonomy (NCBI): domain Eukaryota; kingdom Metazoa; phylum Chordata; class Mammalia; order Rodentia; family Muridae; genus Hylomyscus; species Hylomyscus alleni. Next base: position 21,968 of record JADRCC010158746.1, read on the forward strand.
CCCAGCCCACATGACAGAACATACCCACCATCTCCTCTCTTTGCTTTGTTGAATGTGAGCTGGACTGGGCCTGGCCAACTCAGCCATAACCAGTAGGGGTCCTGAGCTTAACCTTGTAGCAAATGCTCAGGCCCACACTACCATGACCCAGATGCCTCCTGCTGGCCTTCAGCCCAGCTGCAGCTGGGTCAAAACACCCTAAATAGGTAGAAGTTGATAGGGAATAGATTTAGGGGATAGAGGAGTGGTGGCGATCAGGAGTGCTGGGAGCCTTTGCATGAACCTATGCCAAGGAGTCTGCCTCTACAAAATGGGAACCCTAGAGAATGAAGGCAACCATGTCCACACACCTTTTCTTCTGTCTGGGTCAGGGGTGAGGCCCCTGGAGAAGTGAAGCCCCAAATTGGTTTGGGTACTGCTGTGTTGGGGGTTGGTATAGTATGGCCTGAGCCTCTTATCTAGAATGCTGGGCTTCAACCTGCATTGAATTTCAGAAGTGTTTTCCAGGTTTTGGAATATGTGTGATAAGAATGTCTTGGGGAGGGGACCCAAGCCTGCACATGAAATCCACGTGTTTTTTTTCCAACTATAACTTATATACAGAGTCTGAATGTGAATAGATTTTTTTGTGTGTGTGCAAGCTAAGCGCTCTCTCTCTCTCTCTCTCTCTCTCTCTCTCTCTCTCTCT
>JADRCC010158751.1:0-11244 GCA_019843855.1 Hylomyscus alleni
CTCTCCCTCTCTCTCTCTCTCTCTCTCTCTCTCTCTCTCTCTCTCTCTCTGTATTCATGCATGATGTGGTGTGTGTGTATATGTATGTACGTGTTTGTGTGTGCCTACCTGCAGTAGCCTGCAAAGCTTCTGTACTGAGAGTTATAGTTTAAAAAAAAAAACAGGGGTTACCTCAAAATGGAATTATGTACAATATTCAAGTAATGAGAATCTAGAAAAAAAAATCTCAGAGAAAAGAAGACCATGCAGAACAAGATGCAGCAAAAAGAAAATGCAAAAAGCTGTAAAATATCTGTTAAACATAGAAATCAACCGAGTGTATCAAAGAGCATGCTTTAATTATCTGCAGACTAGAGATATTTCTCATCAAATACAGTGTAATAGACAGGATAAAAGTAAAAGGATGGAGAAAGATGTACCTGTGAGTACTGCATATAATTCAGAATAAAGGAAATGACAGCAAGCTTATCTGTTGGGGGATGGAAGCACGAAGAACAGGAGTTCAAGATCATCCTTTGCTATGTAGTGAGTTTGAAGACAGGGCAACCTGCTCCAAACAGACAGACAGACAGACAGACAAACCAGAATGAGGAAATTTCCAGGCATAAAGGAGCATGCTAAGATGCAAAGGTGACTCTAAAAAGTTTAAACGTGTGACTAGAAAGGCGAGTTGGCACTTAAGAGCACTTGCTGCTCTTGGGAAGGCTGGGCTTTGATTGTTAGCACCTGTGTCGCCTTTCTTCTTTCTCTTCGGAGGAAGGCACTGACCTGTGATAATAGCAGAACATCATGAGTAGTTATTTTATTGTTACCTTTGCTTCTTTAGACTAGTACTATTTGATTTTACCCTAGTCCTCCGGGCTGTCTAGTCTCTGGTTCTTGGTCAGTTTAGGGTATGTGTTCCATTTTATGTAGTGGGCCTTAAGTCAAGATACGCTCCAGCTTAGCTTGCAGGTACTTCACCATTGTAGGTCAAAGGTTTCTGTGGCTAGGTTGGTGTTTACTTTTCTCTTTTGGTGCCTGCAGAGTACCATCCTGTAACAAAGACACTAGAACATGTGAGTGAAGGTTCTAGGTAGGCACAAGCTCTAATTATCCATGTTCAGGGAGCTGTGTGTGTGCTGTCTTCAGCAATGGGGACTTGCTGTCAGTTTGTGGAGAGCAACCTATTTGGAGATTTCCAAGGAATCCTTTTGGACAACAACTCAATTGAATGTAACCTAGTTCCTGTACTGGAAGTTGAGTTTAGTGATCTGAGATGGCCAGTGGGGGCTCCATCATCCTCATTACCTGAAGACTTCATTAATATTACCTTCTTATATTTAGAAAGTTTCCACAGCACTAGATTTCCCTACGGCCTTAAATGTCCCTTCAGTTATAGTTGTTCCTTTTGGCTGTCCCCACTCAAGCACATCTCTCCTAGCCTTCTCACTTCATTGTCCTGCTCCTGCCCCTCCCCCATCCAGCACTGGTTCATACATAAAATCTATTCTATTTCCCCTTCCACGGGAGATACACATATTCCCCCTACTTCCTTCTTTTATGCCTAATCGCTCTGGGTCTACAGATTATGGCTTGGTTATCATTTATTTAATGGCCAATATCCACATATAAGCAAGTACACACCATATTTATCTCTCCGGGCCTGGATTACCTCACCCAGGAGGATTTCTTTTCTAGTTCTACCCATTGCCTGAAATTTCATGATACAATTTTTTGAAATAGCTGTGTAATATTCCGTTGTGTGAATGTGCCACATTTTCTTTTAGCCATTCTTCTGTTGAGAAACATTAGGTTGTTTCCGATGGAGCAGGGACCATAGTAGAGCAAGTGTCCCTGGGGTAGTGTGAAGTGTCCTTTGGGTGGGTGCACAAGAGTCAATACAGACTTTTTACCAGTGCTCCTGGGATAGGAACCCAAACAGTTCACTCTCTGGGCCACCAAATGAACCTCAGCAATTTGCAAGTATGCGAATATATCCCTTAACCACTACAAAATCAAAGCATAAATTAGCAGCTTGAAAATAACAGGAAGGTATTTTAACACTTTAACCAGTACAGTATTAATTTACCCATGGATCAATGGGGCAAATCTCAAGAGTAATAAGCAATATATTGGACTGAACTAAAATGAAAGTATACCATATTAAAAAATGTTGAGATACAGATAAATCAGTATTGAGAAGAAGTCCTGTATCCATAACGTATACAAGTTGGGTGTAATGAGATGGTCAGTTGTTGGACCGTGAAAGGCAGTCTGTGTTCTGGTTGAACAAGGCTTACTCCAGAGACCCAGAAGAAAACTCTACAAGGGACGGAACAGTGAGCTATGCCCCCCAGATATTAGGAGCCTGACATGAGCCCTCAACTTCAATATCCTGTGGGTAGGGCAATATCCTAAGCTCCTAGTATTCTGGTTGGATTCCATGCCCACAGTCACCTGACCACAGCCAGGTATGCCCCACCCCACGGTTACTTGGCAACAGCAAGGTAGCCCAGCGAACTATAAAAGGGGCTGCTTGGGCCCTCCTCTCTCTCAGAATCTCTTGCTCTATTTCTTGTCTCTTTCTCTCACCTCTTACCCTCCTTCTTCCCCTCCTTTCTCCCCTCTCTCAACATGGCCATGGCCGACCTCTACTTCTCTATCTTCTCCCTTTTTTCTCTCTGTTTTCTATAATAAAGCCCTAAAACCATGGACTGCCTCCTTTCATCTAGACTTACTGTACTGGAACCATGGAATAGGCCTTCCCCTAAAGAGCCACATCTAATTTCCTGCAGGAAAGCCTTCCAGCATTTCCAGCTGCCAGACTGGTCCAAGGACTCTCACCTGCATGAGAACTACCCACCGCCTTCTCCCTGTCCCCACTTTTCCTTTCGGCTCCAGGGCCACTGCCACCTCAGGGCCCCCACTCATTCTCTGCTCTTCTGGAGTGTCCAGCAACATCCTGTGATGCCCAAGAGCTAGAATCTGTCTTCCTTGGCCTCTGTGAGGCCCAGGGACCCTGGACTGGGGTTACCTGGCTTCCCACACCCAGACACCTGCCTGGTGGAGTGCAGAGCACATAGCAGTCTCCTGAGTCCACCCGTCCAGGGTCTCCGAGCACTGGTGGGATGTGGGTCTCTCTCACCCCTTCATTTCCCCACCGCCCTCCGTGGTTAAAGTACTTGCTCCACAATCATGATCCCCAGAGTTCAGAATCTCAGAGCCCTTGTAAGATGCACAGCAGCCCACCTGTCATTGTAACCACGGAAGGCAGAGACAACGAGACAGCTGCACTGTGGAGCACTGAGTTTAATTGGGAGACCCTGCCTCAGTGGCAAAGGAGGAAGACCAACGGGATGGTATCATCTCAACATGAATCTTGGGCTTCCACATGTATGCTCACACACATGTACTCACACTCACACATGTACATGTGTGTCCCAATAGGTAAGCATGCATACTCACACGCATGTGTATACATGGTATACACACATTGCACCAAACACACACACATGAAAATGCAAACTGAAAAAAAGTAGATGAATTAAAAACATGAAACAAACTACAATCAATAAGACAAGCTGTGACCATGAGATTCTTAAAAGACAGACAGAAAAGAAAAAAAAAGAAAGAAAGAAAACCTTAGGACAAAAAGGAAGAAACCCAAACTGTCAAACTGATAAGAACAGAAAAGGATAAAACAAGAAACATGGAGTGGAGAAATGGACAAAACTATGAGTTTGCTCTTTAAAGGGATTGGTGCAATTGTCCACAGAAAGAAAGCAAGAGAGATCACACTAATTACTAGAATCTTCAAGAATGAGATGGAAATATTCACATAGATATTAAAGGCATAAATATACAGACAACTCTATGTTTTACAGCTAAGAGTAAATAAGTCATTTTCTGGAAAATGGTCACATACACCTAGGGTTAAATAAATAACCTCAATAGCAGACACCTCTATTAAGGAAATCGAAGTCTCAATTTCAAAATCGATCTTTAAAAAGTCAATGTGGTACATTTATACAATGGAATACTACTCAGCTGTTAAAACAATGAATTTATGGAATTCTTAGGGAAATGGACAGATCTGGAGAATATCATCCAGAGTGAGGTAACCCAATCACAAAAAAAACACACATGACATGTGCTCACTGATAAGTGGTTATTAGCCCGGAAGTTCAGAATACACAAAGTACAACCCACAAACCACATGAAACTCAAGAAGAAGTCAGACCAAAGTGTGGATACTTCCATTCTTCTTAGAAGGGAAACCAAAATACCCATGGAAGAAGTTACAAAGACAAAGTGTGGAGAAGAGACTGAAGGAATGGCAATCCAGAGACTGCCCCACTTGGGAGTCCTTCCCATATTCAATCACCAAATCCAGACACTATTGTGGATGCAGGCAAGTGCTGGTTGACAGGAGCCTGATATAGCTGTCTCCTGAGAGGCTCTGCCAGTACCTGACTAATATAGAAGTAGAGGTTCACAGCCATCTATTGGACTGAACACAGGGTCTCCAATGAAGGAGCTAGAGAAAGGACCCAAGGATCTGAAGGAGTTTTTAGCCTCAAAGGAGGAACAACAATATGAATTAACTAGTACCCTCAGAACTCCCAGGACCAAAGAGTACACATGGTGGGACTTATGGCTCCAGCTGCATATATAGCAGAGGATGGCCTAGTCAGTGGGAGGAGAGGCCTTTGGTCCAGTGAAGGTTCTATGCAGCAGTGTAGGGGAATGCCAGGACTAGGAAGTAGGAGAGGGTGGGTTAGTGAGCAGGGAGGGGGGAGGGAATAGGAAATTTTTCAGAGGGAAAGCCAGGAAAAGGGAGAACATTTGAAATGTAAATAAAGAAAACATCTAATAAAAAAAAAGTTTTAAGGACCATATGAATTTTTTAAAGGACCAAGGAATCTCCCCAAATGTTTACAATAAAATTGCCAATTGCATGTAATCTTTTGCAGAAAATAGAATTAAAAGAGATACAGTCCAGTTTATTCTTTTTATAAAATATTTATTTTATTTTAAATTACATGTATGCATGGGTGTCTTGTGTGGGTATGTACATGAGCAGCTACGTGCCCACAAAGGCCTGAAGAAGATGTCAGATTCTTTGGGGCTGAAGTTACCAGCAGTTGCGAGCTACCTGACATGCCTGCTGGGAGTAGAATGAAGGTCTTCTCCAAGAGTACTACATGCCCTTAACCCCTGAGCCATCTCTCCAACACCATCACCTTTATCTTCTAAGCCAAGAATTGTTTTGAAACTAAAACCAGACAAAGAGAATCTATAAAAAGAAAACTACAAACCAATAACTCAGGTGACATTAAGCAATAAAATTCTTCACAAAATATTAGGAAATAGAACTTACCAATATGTGAAAATAATCATATGCTATGGCCAAATATGCTTGTATTTAGGGGTGAAAGGTAAGTTCAGTAGTCAAAGAGCAGTCACTGTAATTCACCAGAAATAGACTAAAGAAGAAAAATCATGTGACTGTATACACTGATGCAGAAAAGCATTTGACAGAGGTTTTTTTCTTTTTTAAGTTATATTTATTGTATTTTATGGGTACAAATGTTTTGCCTGCATGTGTTTCTGTGCTCCAAGTGCATGCAATACCCTTGGAGGCCGGAAGAGGGCACTGGATCTTCTAGAACTGGAGTTCAGATGGTCATGCATTGCCATATATGTTCTGGGAATTGAACCAGGTCCTCTGTAACAGCCAGTGCTCTTAACCACTGAACAATTACTGCGGCCCATTGAAAATGTCAAAGCTTTATACTCATTCTTGACAAAAATTCTACAAATGTAAAGAGAGAAGTATATTATCCTGACAACAAATATTTGCATTTTTAAAATATCAACATTTAAAATGTCACAATGAGGCAATATGCAGTTTCATTGTGAAAGACTACTTGCTTTTCTCCTAAGATCAGGAACAGAGCAAGGATGCCCACTCTCATTACTTTTGTTCAGAAAAGTGTTGAAGATTCTGGCTGGTCCTTGCAACAGGATAAGAAAGGAATATACATATACATACACATACATACCTTGGTAAATAAAAAAATTAGAATTGCCCCTGTTTGTGGATGAATTGATTTTTCTTACCCACCCCAAGAAATACTCCCAAAATATAAGCAAAACAAAGCTCATAAAACTAATGAAAAAGTTTAGCAATATTATAATACCTGAGATCATACAAGATACACGATACTTGCAAGTGTCGGCAGTAAGTGGGAGAATGAATTTAGAAATACAGTGTGACTCAAAGTCCTTCAAAAATGTATCACCCAGGTCTAAACATAATATATATATACATATATATATATATATATATTATGTTATACACACACACACACACACACACACACACTGTGTGCTGAAAGTTATGGCTCCAAGTAAGCGGAAAGGACTACTGTGTTCAAGACTCACGAGAGTCATCATGGCCATAGTATGACTATTTTCTAAGTCGATATGTAAGTCGAGTGTAATTCCTATGAAACCATAGCTACATTTTTGTTGTTGAAATGGCATTTCCTAAAGTTTGTGTAAAGTGTCAAAGGGAGGCTGTCATTCATGTTCCGGGTTCACAGAGACACTCTTGTTTCAAGGGGATACAGTAGAAAGTGATAGAGGTCCTCCTTTACCCTCTGCAGGCACGTGTCCTTATACATGTGCACATAGAACACACACACACACACAGACACACACAACACACCTAAATACTCCAACTAAAAAATTGACAAAAGACATGACCTTTCATGAGACAGATATCTAGATTCAGATAAGCACATAATCAACATTGAACATCATTAGGTACTAGGGAACAATAATGAAATATCAATACTCAGCTATCAAAAGCGGCTAACATGAAATTTAGTGATGGCACCAAATTCTGATGAGGAAGAAAGGAGAAATGGATTAATCACACATTGCTAGTGGGATGGCAAGTGGGTGCATTCATTTTGGCAGTAGCTTGGCAGTTCTTAACAAAAATGGAAGAGTGCCAGACAACTTAGCAGTTCATGGTTGAGCATTTGTACCAGAGAGATGAAGACCTTTGTCCACACAAAATTCTGCATAGTAAATTATATCAGTGGTTTTATTTGTAGTTGCTCCAAAACTGGATATTTCCAGGATGTCCCTCAGTGAGAGAATGGTTAAGCACATTTGATGTCTCTGCATTGTGCTACTCATCGATAGAAAGAAGCAAGTTATTGATACATACAACCCCCTGGGGGCTCATCGGGGAATATACTAGGTTGAAAAGCTGGTTCCCAAAGTTACACAAGATAGAACTTCACTTACTTGGTATTACAGAAAGACAGAATTATGCAAATGGAGAAAGAGATTAGTGGTTATCAGAATGTAAGGAAAGAGAGAAGTGTGAGAAAGTATCTACAAAGGTTTTGCAAATCATTGTGATGTTGGAAAGGCTTTGTGTCTTGAGGGAACTGGTAAGGAATGCATGGTCTCTCTAAATTCTTAAGCTGCGTGTAAATCCATTGTGTTTGTGATTTTAATGTGGTATTGGCAGTCAGTCTCAGGGCTTTGAGAATGTTAAATAAGCACTCTACCACCAAGTAAAAGCCACCAAACTATGTATCTATGGATGTATCTATGTATCTATGTATTTGTTATGTATGTATATATCTATCCATCCATCTATCTATCTATCCATCCATCCACCCACTATCTATCTATCTATCTATCTATCTATCTATCTATCTATCTATCTATACATCTTCTATCTATCTATCTATCTATCTATCTATCTATCTATCTATCTATCTATCATCTATCTATGTATCCATTCTAGCACCAAGCTACAATCACAAAATTATCTATGTATTTATGTATCTATCTATATATCTATGTATCTACCTATCCACAGTTTATCCAACTACCACTTCTCATTTGAACACATGAGTTTTCATAAGTTTACTTCAGAAAGTGCCAGGATGAATGCCCTTGAAACTATGTTTGGCATCCCTTCTTATCCATTTTCTTGTTATATTTCCCTAGAAGTGGAACTGGCAGCCATGGACTTCCGTATCTTCCTACACTTTCAGAACCCTCTGTCCGAAGTGCAGAAAGATTCACTATTCATGACAGATGTCAGTCTCTTGGATGTGTCTGAGCAACAGCTGCAGGATGTAGCTGGTGCAGCTCATAGGTGAGTTTTAGGAACTTTTCACACACACGAGGAAGGTTCCCCCCTTGTGGACATTGTGGCTCGGATTAGTTGCTAGCTCCTCGGTTACTATAGGTATGTGGGGAGCATGGCAGGCCATGGCACATGGTAAAGGCTCATTAGATGAGATGGTTGCTGCTATTGTCACTGCATTTGTGACCAAGACCAGACCAGTGCAGGGGCTGAGACCAGTGCAGGGGCTGAGGCTGGCCTGCTGGAGGAAACCTTTCTGCGTAGTCTTGCAGATGCCACATCCACCAAGTAACTTATTTTCTTTCATGGCTTTCTGAATCCTAGTTTCTTAGAACACATTTTCTATGTATTTATTGGTTACTTGTGTATGTGTGTGTAGATGGATATATATGAATTCATATGTGTGCACATATGTGTATTGTCACTGCAAAGACACAACTCTCACCTTAAGGGAAAAAGAGTTTATTTTGAAGTCAAATATGGGTGATCATGATCTGGAAACAAACTCAGGTTACCTTAAGTCCACGTTCCAACATGGTGACAGTTTGATGAAGCTTTTGTAGTAACAGGACAAAGACAGGCACAGCTTACAGCACATTCGAATACTTCGGTGGAAACAGCAGGTACATGGATTTAAGCAAAGAGGAAAAAAAATCTTAGCTACAGGACTCAAATGCTGCTGTCGGATTAACACTCTCAGCGTTTTGTTTGGTAGAAGCTAGTAGTGTGTTAACTTAATACATTTCTAAAATGTTTTACCTGCTAGTGGCAAAGATGCTAGTTCCAAAACAGAGGTGGGCAAGGAATCTTTGCTAAGGCAGCTGAAGACCAACCAAAGTAATCGTGATTAATTTGGAGCCGCAAGATCCCCAGCAGCCCAACATCACTGAAGTTCTCATCGGTTAATTGGCCTTGTAGGGTCAGTGGGAGGTGTGGATGGAGCAGCTCCGTTTGGAAGCTTTTTTTCTCAGTGTGCATGCATGAGTATGTATGTACTACGCATGTATATGCATGTGTGAGTATATATTCAGGCATGTTTAGGTGCATGTGTGTATGTACCTATGTATGTGTGTGTATGTATGTATATACATACATGTATATTTCCAGGCCTTACCTATATTCCTTTCTCATTTAGGAAGTCTCTACTTTTGAAGCAATTTTTATATTCCAGTCATTATTTTGCATATTTAGTGAACACATTTACTTGTTATCCATCTTAACTTTTTCAATTATGACTCTTGACACAGAGTGTTCAAAAGTTGTTAGGAAGCACTATTTATCAATTCGTGTGTGTGTGTGTGTGTTCAGGTGCATGTGTGTAGGCACAAACTGGTGAGTCTCAGTGTCATTCCTCCGGAGCTGTCTACCTTGGGTTTGACACACTGCCCTTAGAGCTCACTGGTTTGGCAAAGCTGCCTGACGGGCCAGGACCTTCCCCCCAGGGGTGGGAGGGTCCTCCTGTCCCTGTGACTCTGTTGCTGGGACTACAAGCACATGCCACTGTGTCAGGCACTTTTGTATATTTCTAGAGGTTGATTTTGGTCCCTACGGTGGCAGAGCAAGCATTTTACTGATTGAGTTATCTCCTCAAACTGTTCTTATCAATGTGTTGTCTGTAGGAGCCTTCCCCATAAGAAAGTGCTACAAATCTGTAGGCTTTGTTCCCTTTAATTCTGACTGGATCTTGGGTGCAAGGACCTATTCACCTGTGACAGACTCTTATCATGGTTGCATCAATGGTCCTTTTCTGTGTATCACTCTCTTAGTTTTCATCAAAGTAATAGACATTCATGAGCACACCAAAGACACAGTAATTAGGACCTTGGAGTAATTTCTTTGATCAAATCCTCCTGTCCCTTATCCCTTAAGAAACTATTTAGAATCCTGCCTTTACCTTCTCTTTCTATAGTTTCATCTTATCTATATGTTTTCCTAAGAAATGTGACCTCATTTAAATGTTTTAATGTTTTTAAATGTTTGCATAATTTTTCTATCTTTGTGTATGTGTGATGAGCATGTGTGTGTGTGTGTGTGTGTGTGTGTGTGTGTGTGTCTGCATATGCCAGGTTAGCTGGCCTTATGGCTTTCTGGGGGTTCTCTGCCTCCTATCTCACAATAGAAGCTCTAAAATTACAGACATCCTCTACTGACCCTGGTTGCATATGGATTCTGGGCTCAGATGCTGGACCTATACTTGTGTAGCAAGCACGTGACCCACTTCACCTCTCCCAAGCCATTTTATTCTCATGGCAAGGACCATACTGCTTGTGATCGCCCTACAGGCTCCTCCCCCATTAAGTAATAGCATACAGTGTTAATCTTTGCTACCTGCTGCACATGCTCAGTTGTTGCTGTATTCTACATTTTTCATGCACTCCTCATTCATGGCCTTAGCCCCACTCTCATGCCCACCACCATTCTGAACACTCACAAATGTTTTGCCTTCCATACCTGTAAAAGGTTTTTCTTAGTTATGAGCCAGAGCAGAGTGGCCAAGTTGAATAATTTAAATGCCAACCCATTTTCCGTGGTGACTCTTTCTTTCTAGAAGCTTTGTTTAAAGATCGTGAGGTCCCACATCATCTCCAACACTCAGTGTGAAGAGATTTTTTTTGTCAGTTGAATCAAGTTACAGTATATAGAGTAGTATGTGTGTATTATTAGATAGGAAATGGAACCTCAAAATGCTCTAGTTGGTATGCTGTCAGTGTACTTTGAATGCGAATATGCACACATTTTCATCTGTGTTCACACACACGTAGAACATGTGTGTGTGTGAGTGCACGTGTATGCACACATGAGTGGAGATCAAAGTTTGATGTCACGTGTCTCCCTTAACCACTCTAAATCTTACTGTTTGAGACCATGTGTCTCTCTGAACCTGGACTGGCTAGATTGGCTGGTGAGCTTTAGGGATCTGACAGTCTCTTTGTCCCCAGATCTAAGACTATAGGAACTCGCTATTACACCTTGCTTAAAAAAATAAAACAAAACAACCACCCTTGAGTTCTGAGAATTCAAATTCAGGCCCTCATGGTTTCGCTGCTGGCACTTTATCAACAGAGCCAGCCTCCCTACCC